>VZTF01002188.1:122426-248111 GCA_013397755.1 Cnemophilus loriae
CTCCTTTTTTAAAATTACTGTTATTTTTTATGTGCTTGCAGAAAACCTTAATGAGACTTCCAGGTTTGAGAGGTCGGGGTACTATTCAAGTTGGCTGTAGAACTGTGGATTTTAAGTTTTATGGGATAGGAAGAGTTTTCTTTAAATATAAATTGTCAATATGGTAGTGTTTGTTCCTGATGGCATTTTGAACACATCTGCTGTCATGAGGATATGCTTGAGCTTTTTTTGAAGCATAGTTGAAAGAATGAATTCTGATGGCACCGTTAATATGTATGCAAGGCCTTTCTCGGCCCAGTTATAGTCATTTGTGATTTTTGTGTTCTGAGGGACTGCAAGGAGAAATGTTCTTAAAATATGTTTGTATAGCTATTCTCTCATGATATTTGTACATGGTGTTTCATAAAACCTCTCATTAGCTGTTTTAAGATAAGCCAGAAGAAAAAAAAAATCTGATAATAGTCTGTATTTAAAGTTTGCTTTGTGGAGTTAGTTGTTTAGAGGACTCTTACATGTTTTATATTGTTGTTTTACAGAAGCATACCAAAGTCATGCCATCTTTTTAATAAGAATGCTAATTTTGACAGTTGGAGCAGTTGCTGAAGTTGTTGAGGTTTCTAATACTTTTATCATGCTTCTACCTCGCTTTATGTGAGCATTTTAGTTATTTTGGCTTAGTCATTTATTCCTTTTGTATTTTTATTTTTTTTTACTGCCAAGGTTCCTAAAAATGGAGGCAGTAATAGTTCATTCCTTGACACACTTTCGTGCTTTACTGGGACGTAGAGAACTCTTTAGGGAATTCTACAAAACTTCTGTAATTATAACTGTGTATCAGTTTAAGAAACCAGGAAGATGCATGTTTGTTTCTGCAGCAGCATAAACTGAAGGGTTGCAGCAGCCGTGCCCATGCTTAGTTCTCCAGGCTGTGCTGCTTGTGCAAAGGTATTGATCTTTAGCATGTTTAGCAATCTTTGCTGGTTGCCCCTTTGTACATTTCAGGATTTGTCAGACATGGGATACGTTGCCCTGGAAGAGGGCTCGTTTGAAAGGCGGCTTCGTGTTCTCCCATTTGGGGCTTTTCCAAATATTTTGAAGCACAATTTAAGTTTTGAAGGAATGTTCAGGCAGTAATCGCAGACTTAAGTTTTGACATATGTCGTATTAGCTGTTTAACACGTAAGAGGAACCTGAATGTTTCAAGGTGTTTATTTGAAATCCTGGTTCACAAGGACACTTTTTTCAAGAACTGAAATTCGTTTGGTTTGTGTGACAAGGAATAGAAATTAACATGCTACCGTATATACTTGTTTACTAATAGCATGAATTAATGGAAGCACAGTGTTTATTTAGAATAATACTACTTGGAATAATACTTAGGGGAAAAAAGAATCTGTATCATTTTTTTACAAAAAGTTATGAATTCTAAAACTGGAGGAGTGCTGACATGCCTTTTCACTGTATCATAGAGTAGGGAAACCTTGTTCTGTTTTTTTATTAAATTCAGTACAAATCCTGTGATTACTTGGATTATCTTTTAAACCTTTGTGACTGTGCGGAAGGGATGCACTGATGTGGCACTTGCTGTGATCATAGGAAACCCAGAAGATGATGCTTTGAGTGGTCAAGTGGAACCTGCTGTGTGTTCTGTAGATAACAAAATTTAAAAGCACAGACCTTCAACTCCCCACTTATACCTGGTGTTTGTATGGTGCATGTGTTACCTAGCGAAGTTGAGCTGGCAGAGGCAGAGTACACAGAGCAGCATTCCACAGAACTTGTGACTTTGTACCCAGAAAGTGTTTAGCAACCTGTAGAGGTTGTAACAGCAAACATTTTAACTAACTTTGAAAAAGTTGCTATTACAGGAAGAAAATAATAATTTAACCTTAAATAAACACTTTCTGAAACTTAAGGAAAAAAGGTTTTATTCTTACTTTGTGGTTTAGTTTCTGTGTGGACTGTGAACATGTGCAAAGGTTTTGCCCCTTCTTTAGTGTAAGAGTTAATCATAACAGATGATTGGTCAGATGATTTCATACATTATGAACAGCAAAAATAGGTAGCTTAATATGTAGCTGAGTTAGGAAGAAAAATGAGATTTTGACATTTAAATCTGACTAATGAGTGAAAAATAGAGTGTGAAACACATACGTACTTACTACCTTGTCTAAGGTGTGTGTCGTGGCAAAGTGCATTGGGTTTTTATCAGGTGGACAAACTAAAAGGTAAACACAGTAGGTATCAGGAAGACTAAAAGCTCCGTTCTGGAGCAATATATTATTGCCAGGATGTAGTAGTTATGAGGCCAAAGGAAGTTTAATAGCAATAATGATAGTGAAATTGTTAGCAATTTGAAATGCCTAAAGTCCATCTGGAGGTGGGTGAGACTTCCAGAGCACCTTCCTTTTCTCCGCTTATGGCTCTGTGAGTATCTTAGCAATCAGGTTGTCTTTATCCACTGCTAGGTTTTGAATGTTGAACACTAGTGGAACGTGCTGTATTTTGGGTATTTTTGTTGTGCTGTTTCTGAAGACGAACAGACGCTTTAACATGGGTTTATTTGTCAGGCATGCATAAAATTATGGTCCACTACATACTCTGGAGTATATATAGATCCATGCAACATTGAAATGAGCATTGTGTCTACCTGAAGGTCTGGTGTGCCAGCTTAGCACAAAGATATGTGTTACCATACGGGTTTAGATGGGCAGAAATTGCCCCTGTGCTTGGGCTCAAGCTAAGGGCTGGCTCAGGCTGAGCAATAACTTCCTGCTTGCTTCCTGTGCTTGTGTCATGTAAAGGTAAATTGAAAGATAGCCCAATTCTGACAAATCTGTTACTCGTTGGTGTGGAGTTTTAGGGCTATTTAAGGAATAAAGTAATGCTTCTGCTTTGTTTGCCAAGGATAGTGAATTCTGCTGTAGAATTTCAGCGAGTCGTTTAAACTATGAATTTAAATGTTGAATAGAATGGTGTTTCCTAAGCAGTTCTTTAAACAAAACATTGTCTGAGTGATGTTCAAAAATCCTCTTTTAATTGGCTTAGGAAGCTAATGAATGAGAGGGCCTTCCAGTCTTGAAAAACTTGTGAGAGTTTATATTTGCTTTTCAGATTTAAAAGGGGTTATACAATTGATTAGGATGAGCAGCCTCTGCCTTTCAGACTATAAGAAAGGAACACAGCTCCAAAGACACCAATTTACCAAAATAGCTTGGATATAGTTCAAAACATTATTAAGTAATAACAAGTTTTTACTTAGGTACTGTTACTATAGAACCTCTAATAGTTATTGAATATGTATGAGAGAAAAGGTTAACTATTTGACTTCTTAAACATAATTTTTTTTTTTTTAACTCAAATTGAGCCAGGATATTCCAGAATTTTTTAGCAATGGAACATCTCTCCTCTTTCAGTATATTCAAGACCACTGTGCATTTTTAATGGAGAGTTACAGGGAAAATGCCCTAAACACAACCATGTGCCAACCAAGTGGCCTTTTGGACCACTGTTTGGAACTGCTGCTTTTTGATACTTATTTATAAGCCTATTGTATAATTCTTTTGGCCACTGCATGAACATGCATTTTAGTAGTGTTAGTACTGTAAAAATCATAACACTGACTGTCATGATTTTCTTCTTAGATAAATCTCCTACTATTACAACATTTTTCCAGCTTTTTTGTGTTTGGTCTGCTGTATTGGAAGATGTGTAAGTTCTTACACTTGAGTGGCTGTACATGTGGAATCACTTAAAAATGAGAATAAATACATTTCCACATATGGACTTTTCATGAGCTCTGATTTTCAAAGCAGCAATTAAATACTTTTTTTTTTTTTTTTAAAGAAACAGCTACATTACATATAAGAGAATAACATATACCTTATTAAATAGGGTTATCTGCTGAGCTGGAAATTAGGTGTGCTAATTTTTTTTCCTTGATTCAGCACTTACGACATGTGAGCAAGCCCAGATTTTGTAACTGATTACTATGGACATACCAACTTGAAGAGTATCAAAGTACAGAAGTACAGTTCTTGCAGAACTGCAGACAGTAACACAAAAGGATTAATATGGTTAAATTTATTCTTGTGTTCAGGCTGAAAAGGTGTAAAATGAATTCTGAATGTACTGAAAGCTTTCAGGTTTTGATTCATAGTTTCTTACATATAATTCATTGAGAAGATTAGAAATACTTGAAAACAGCAGCATTTTTTTCCGTCTGACTGTAGGGCTATTGCTGTGACATCAGCAGACCTCTTGAATCTAGTGGCTTTTGGCTTTGATTTTTAAAGGCAATTTCTTGTTATGTAATTATTTCATTGTGTTCATGTTTGAGTTGAAACCTGGTATGCTGAGTATATGCCCGGATTGCCCATGGTAGCTGTTCATGCAGGATACCAGATGTGCACAGCTGTCCAGGGCTGGTACATGTGCTTTGCCCTCCGATAAAGGTACAGCAGCATCAGCTGTGCCCTTGTCACATATAGCTGTACTCTCCTCTTTACCTTAATGTAGCCGCTTTTAATGGGAAGTTCTAGTTAAGCTCTTTGTATTTTACCATGATGTAAGTCATGAATTGTTTGCTTTGATTTTTGTTTCTTGGTACCAAGGTCTGTGTAAGATAGCAGTCAGTAGGTGCTTAGCCCGAGAATGTCCATATGTAAATTTTTCCCTACAGACTCCCCTTTTCTAGGCACCCATCTTCTGATCTGCCTCGGCTGTGTATCTTTCCTGTGCCAAGTGAGCGCTAGGCTGCTGAAGTGCTTGATGTTGAGTGTGTGCTGGAGGGTCCTTTCTGTGACTGCACCTGAGTTTTTTATTTCATTATCAGGAGAGCAGGCAGGTCCTGTCTTGTTGGTGGCCTAGGGGCAGCCATAAAGAAGCAGGGTAGTTAAAACCAAAGTATTTGGTCTTTGAAATGCCTCTTGCATGACAGTTATTCAGAGGGCTTTTTTTCTAGCATTCCACCCCTCCTGATTTCTAAACTCTCAATGGAGACTTTATGGGAAGTCTGTGAGGCTTTCTGAGAAGTCTCCAATACCTGTCTAAAATGATTCTTAGTGGAAAAGTTCAGGAACTGCCGGTGTGACTCTGAGATACTGTCTCAGTACCAGAGTCCTGCTTTAAAGTTGCCTCTGTCACGTATTGTGGCTGCAAGAGCCAGCTCCAGGAGACATGTGGTCTGTTGATTGAGAGAAACTTCATGCCATGAAGAACTACTTTGACCCACTTCATCCATCTGTCTGGGCTAGTGGTTACTCTTCTTTCTGAAGCAGGAGAGATCAAAGATGCCCAGGTGTGGCTCAGCATTACTTGCTGTCACAGAGCTGGCTAAACAATGGGATAAGAGAATTCATGAGGGTTTCCCTAAGCAGGCACACCTCCTGTGTCAAAATTACATCAGTTCTGTGAGGTTGTTAAGGATTACCTGCCTGGAGGATTACATACCTTGGAGTTAGTCTCCATCCTTCATCTTTGAGTGAATCAAAGTATGAATGTTTCTGTGATATTAAGGTTGATATGCTGGTACTTCTTGGTAAAGATGTTGTTTTCTTCTTCTAAGACTGCTTGGTGTCTGATACAGGTCTGAAATCTTCTACTGGTGTAGTTTTATGCTCCATGTCTGTCTAGTCTCTTTAGTATTAAAAAAGTGCTACTTTTTCCCCTTAAAGGATTTCTTCCTTTACTTTGGTATCTCTTCAAGAAATTTCCTTGTTAAAGATTTACTCTGAGAAGTCTTTCTTTAAAAACTTTAAACGGTTCTTTGAACACTTTAATCACACCCTAGAGAACCACTGAGCTCTAGCATGTAGATTATGTGAATATAGAGGTGAGAAGTTTTTCTTGGAGGGTCTGATGACTGTGCTCAGCAAAGCATGTTTCTTTCAGGTGTCTTTGAGGCATATACAATCCCAAAGTTGGATGAATCTTTCATAGTTCAAACTGTAGCGGGGCTTGAATGTCCATATAGTGTTTGATGGGCTCATCATAAATGAAAAACTTACTTAGACTTTAGTTGTTGCATTTAGAAGTTGTGGAGTCTCCATCCTTGGAGATACTGAAGGCCCATTTGAACCATGTCCTGTGCAGCCTGCTGTAGCTGACCCTGCTTTGAGCAGTGGGTTGGACTAGGTGATGTGCAGAGGTCCCTTCTAACCTCAGCCATTCTGTGTTTCCAGTGTCACTGTGTCTCCGGTGTAGCTTCCCCAATTTGGGTAGGAGGGTGGGATGGCAGGGATAGCTCCATGTAAGTTGAAGCAATGAGAAGGAAATTTCAGACAGTATTGGCCGCTCCTTGAGATTATTTCTCTGATTGTGTAACACCCGCAGCCCTGAACCTTCCTGAAGTAGGATCAGTTAAAACCTGCAGTTGTGGATGAGGGCTGTGGCTGATTCCCACAGTACACCCCTCTTACTTAACTCAGTGTGAACAGCTCTATGTCCATCCTATGACCAGAAAAGATAGGACAGAAGTTGATAGACATGGGGAAATTAAAAGCACGACAGCTGTCAACTGATCTGTTTTTTATCCCCCAGTCCCAGAACTAGGAGCACTAAATAAAATAAGCAATGGTCCTTAAAGTGTGGTGAATCTGTGTATGTGCTTCCATTTGAGGCAGAGGCATGTAGTGTGCATCCTGCTCTTGTGGTACCATCATTTGTGAATTCTCTTGCAGCATAAACCTTTGTTCTGTGCTTCTCTGTTCTGAAGCAGGAAGAGAGGGGGAGAAAAAAAGGAATTCAAAGTTCAAGGTTCCCTTTGACCAAAGCTTTAATACTGAAAAAAAGTACTTGGCATCTTGAGGAAGAAAAACATTTTGCCAGAAGGAATTTTCCTATGGCAATGAATTTAGAATATGTGAATGAGAGTAACTTCATCATCTGGAAGTTTCTATTCAGTGGGAGGGAGGATCCTGCTCCACTTATATTTGGTTGCTGTACTCATTTGCCTCTCTCAGCATGTTGTTTTTCTTAACAGTAAAGAAGATAAAGTCTATGAAGGAATGATATTACATAGGTAAAAAACTTAATGCATTTGCATGACACTGTAGAATATCCAAAGCAGCACTGATGACTGTTAAGCTACCATTTCCCATGTTACAAAGTCTTGAGTGTGTAACCTAATTTACATTCTCTAATAATATGTGCAGGAACATTCTGAGGTTTAATAAGTGGGAAGCAATAAGATTTGAATTTTGAATGTGGGCACTGATGCCTTAAAGTTTTCAACTGAACTACAAAATTTGTCTTCAGCTGATCTACAAAATTGTCTGCCATCTGTCTTTGGTATGCTGGATGGTTCACTTTGGGTTTTAAGTGTTCGGATGGGCAAGAAAAATCCTGGTCGTGACTGATCATGCAGTATTTTCCCTCATCCAAGACTTAAGAAAATTATTCTCTTTGTTACCACCTTGTGGAGTATCAGCTGCTATAGCTGTGCGCTACTTCTGGTTTTTTTAGAACCACTGTGTCATGGTTGGAAGTAAGGGATCTTCTGACTCTCATGGTGTCTTTTGGAAGGTAAATGGAGAGGACGCAAGAGGAAAGAGTTTTCTGCTGACCATTTAAAATGATTCTGACATTTCCATTGCTGCTTTGGTGGTGAAATGAGCTTAGCTTTGTAACCGCTGGTTATGACTATGGTATGCTGCCAAAAATTTGGAGGCATGCAAGAGAGGAGAAAAATTTGGACTTTAACAGTATATACATCATCCAAAAGTGAACAGAATTTCACGGGACAAAATGAAAACAGCTGTGTAGCCCATGGGGATTTCCTCTGCTGAATATCAAAGGTATACTGTAAACCACTGAGGTGTAGGCACTTCTGCTTGAAAAGCTTTCAAGATCCTTCATGATGAAAGTAGTTAGGCAGTTGAACTGTGAGGGTTGCTAACAAGTCTCATTAGAAAGTACATAGCAGTGTTATTTGAAATGTCCCATTGACCTCAATAGGTCTTTGTTTTATTTCTTTCTTTCATTGTTGCTGTTTGACATTGAGACTGTGTTGAAAAGATACTGTGATTTGATGTTTTTGGGTATGCCTGGCATTTTCATCTCAGTGGCCTGGCTCACACTGGGCCAAATTCAACTTTAACAAACAAATGTCCTAAAATTACTAGAAACCTCATTCTTTTAAAAGCAAATATTGAAATTACAGATTTTTGCCTATCATGGTTTCTGAAATTTTTAGGAATAATAAATTCTTTGTTTGTTAGATGTTTTCATTCTACTATGTGTGTATTATGTACTTAACTGTTGGACAAAGAATTACTATGATCTGTACTAGAAGATTACAGTTTTTTCCAAATCTACAGAAATCACTACCATGCAAACAGCAATCTTGAGAATAATAGGAAACCCTTGCAGAGTGTTATCAACTTCTCTTGTAAACCTTGTAAGACAGAGGCTTTAATTCTGAATAGGGTCTTTGAGAATGACCAAAAAACTTGCTTAAAAAGAAAAAAGAAGGAGTTTAAGGATGTCTGAGTTACCTGCTCCTGATTTTCATTAAACTTCTCAGCTATCTGGAATGTTCTTCTCTCTTTTTCGGTCTTAGTGGGCACTGGCCAGTTGGTCCAAAAGCTGCAACTGGCAGGCATGTTGCAATTGGAAATGTCTTGCTTCCTTGGGTATCTATGCTGAAAACCAAAAGTGTTATTCAAGTTGTAAAAAGCAAATATATTTAATAAATTTCATTACAAAGTTTATTTGTTTGGTGTATGTAGATTTAATCAGGATGCAACTGGAACTCTCTTAATCTCATCTAGCAAGCACCCTCAGTGACTAATTGTAGCTTGACTTCTGGAATGGCTGTTTAGAGATCTAAGAATCAAACAGTTAATGAGAAGCAAGCTGATGAGAAGAGTGCTGCTGAAATCTGAGGAGTTCTACAGTTTTCATTTAGAAATATATTCAAAAATTTAAAATTAATCAGGATTTCAAAAATTATACTTCAGTTGTCCTTCAGATATTTTTTTCCTTTATGTTTCTCTGGTGTTAAATACACGGTACACAAATGATTGTAATTAATTTTAGCAACTGAAAAAAAAGCTTCTCAGAACATAAGGTACCTGAAGGTTGCAGATTTTACTGATACAACCATTCATGTAACACCATTGGTAAACAAAATACAGAAGAAATTGCAGGTAATGGAAAATAGAGTTCTGTGCCAGGAATACCACCTTCATTGCACTTTTTTAGCTAAACTGTACACAGGGCTCCGCAGTCACTCCGTGAACAGCAGAGTGGTTTTATTCCACCAGCCTGGCCAATATAATCAACATTTATGTGAACAAATTACAGATAACTGCAACAGGATTATCTCTACTACTTAACCTGTGATCTCCAGAAGCTCAGTGCACACATGTAGTCAAGAAATCAATGGCAGTACTACAGCCAGCCTGAGTACGTCAGGAGAGGTGTTAGTTGTCTGAATGGAGATGGAAACAGAGGTTTGTTCCAGGCAAGATGATTTGTGGGGTTGCTGGAAGACATTTCATGAATACCCCAGCTTTTGTACTCTGGTCAGGTGAAGCAGGAATGATATTCTTCAGCAGCTATGTGTTGGTTGTCACACCCCCTCCACATTTTTTTTCAAAAATACTGCACAGTTTTTCTGTGTTTTACATGAGAAGCCTAAGGGACTTCTTTTTGTTTGTAATGATATGTTCCTCTTCTGTGCACATTGTTCTCATTATGTACTTTATGAAAAAGGCAATTATAGGGATAAGTGGAAGTAAAAATATATGCAGTAGTATTGTTTTAGTAAAACATACTAAGATGGCAAAAGATGTAACAATAAGAGGCATAGTCACAGGGTCAGAATAGAGATGTCTTGGCTCCCATTGCAGCTAGACTGGCTGTGGCATAGCAAAATTGCACACAAGAATGTAAAGAATTAAAAGTCATAAGATCACTAGGAATTAAAAGACTCAACTGTGTCTGAGTATAGAGGAATATTTTAATGCTTTATTAAAATCAACAGTTAAACACAACTTGCAGAAAAAGATAAGACCCAGAAAAGTCATAACTCCAGCCTAACAGTACGGATTTTTTTGAGCAGCTGCATATGAGTAAAATAACTCTTGAATCTCTGCTCTTAATAGAATCCAGTGCTGGAGTTGTGTAGCAAAAAGAACCTCCTTTGAGACTTTCATTTAGCAGCTAAATCTTATGAAATTATGCATTATTTGATTGATGAATCAAATGAAAACAAAAAGTAGAGAATTAGAGTAAGAAGACTAAACTGAAGTTGTGAATTGGAATAAGCAGACTAAACTGAACATTTAATACTTGTATTGAGTTGAGCACAGGTTCTGTATGTGTAGGACTGTGTGCTTACTAGTTGAGCTGTCTTGTTTGAAGCTAAGGTTAATAGCTGAGAAGTTGATTAACTTGTCATACCAGTCTCACCATACTTTTGTTTTTCCCAAACTAGATGAAAGGTTTCTTTAAGTATAGTTACTGTAGTACTGCATTCCTGATGATGCTGGTAGCTAATGACACTCTTTGTTGTAGAAATCAGGAAATGTGGGTTGAGTCTCTGGGATCTATGTGGCTGGAGTACGAAAATATTCTGTTCTAAATGGTAAGATCTTGCTGGAACAACTTGGTACGTATTGTTGCTAACACAGACTACGTGTCTGTAGGTTTTGCTTTTCAGATGAACTTGCTTGCTGTAATGCTAATTCACTTCCACGCATGCCAAGATACTGCTGAAACCAAAACTGTCTTTTTGCAGTGAGACATCTCCATATTTGTTAGTGTGCTTGTTATGGGCATCATGCTTCTCTCACCAATACTGTTGTGTGGCTTTTTTTTTTTTTTTCTCAAAACCCAAACATAGGCTCTGGTTGTTTAAATGGGCTGACATTTAACAAAAATTAATTTCTTTGCACTAATTAAAACAACCCGTGTGTCATACAGCCTTGTATTTCCATTTGAATTTTTAATTTAAATGTAAAGAAATTATTAATAAATGTTTACTAATAGACTGTTTGCATAAGGTGCATTTAATGTATACCAAGCTCAAATGTGTGAGACTTTCTTGCCTGTTTGGCTTGTTTATCTGAGTTCTCCATGGAGTGTGGGTGGGGTAGAACTGGCATTGGAGACTAGAAAAAGATTTATGAATTTGCAATTAATGTAACTGAAATATTAGAATCCTTGTGAGAAATTTCATTTTGACTGTGTTTATTGAAAAGCAAGATAACTTTACTGAAGTCATGTTGACACAACTTCCTAAATCAAATACATCTGTAGTATGCTGGATGTTAATGAAAGATCTTAAGGTTACTTGTTTCATGTCTGAAGGAAAAATTTTCTGTGGAAATACAACCCCTAGTATCTCTTGGAGCTGCTGCTTGGGTTGAGAGCCTCATTTAGTCTCCCTCTGAACCTCTAGTCTCTTTTCTAAGTATTGCAACCCTTGAAATCTTTATTATATACTGTCTTGTTATATCTAGCTACATTAAGGACTAGCTCCTCAAATATGGTCGTAAGGGGGACAGTTCATTTCTGTGGAAGCAAGTTTAGTCTGATCTAGAACATGACAGTTGTTTGCATGAGAGATGTTGCAGTTTAATTCCTGGCTCCCCATGAACACTCTTAAGTAATTGTTGTACACTTCGATGTTCTTAGCCATGTCCTTTGGTGCAAAAATGTAAATAGAAAGATCAAACCCTACAGGTTTTCAAGATTTCATGGAGAGATTGTTGTCATTAAGGTGTGTGTACAGACTGTTCTGTGGTACATCTCTTGTGTGTTCCTCATTTCTTCACAAGCAAGTCATCTAGTTTTAGCATGATGAACTTATTGAGAAAGCAGGGTGATTTTAGTTTCCATGAAGACTGAAACATAAAGAGAATGTGCCAAGGAGTTAAGCAGTGACATTCCTTCGTAATGTGCTTATTCCTTCTGGCTTTCCTGGATGGAGATAGGGAATTGTCCTACAAAGAAGTGAGAAGAGACCAGAAATGTGTATTTGTTGTCTGGTTTTGGGATAGGTGGCAAAACTTTGTTTTCTGCAGGTTTACTAGGCAACAGGGAGGTTTGAGGAATTATACAGTGGTTCTAAAATGACATTTCAAATAAACTTTTAATGTGAAAAGACCTAGAATTTCTTTAGTACTGCCTATACGCACTGCCTTCCCTGCCCCTTGCCCCAGTTCTGCAGAATGATGAAAAAACCCCTAGGTTTTATAGTTTTTCCCAGCTACATTCCCTGCAGAGGGAATGAAACTCCCAGTATCCTTACTCAAATTTTTTTCGTCTATGAAATACAGAACATTTTGCACATAATAGTAGTGCGGTAAAGTAAGTAAAGAGTTAAGTACAGTTAAGTACTGTTAGTATTTGGCAAGAAGGCTACAAATGTTGAAAGAGTGAATTCATCACAGATAAGAACTTAAAATAGAGGGTGAGTTAGAATATGAGTTGGGTTTTTGGAAGTAGATTGGAAAATTAATATTCCAGTAATTGTCCTGTAAAGTGGCAAGATACCTATACTTCTAGCCTGTATTTGTTTATTCAGGTTTTAAGTCTTTTAGTTATGTTTCATAGGATCTTTAGAGAGTGCTGTCTAACATAACTGAGATTCAGAAGAGTAATGCTTTCTTCATTTCAGTGCCTTAAAAACAATTCTTTGCCTCTATTTTGGGTACTATTTTGATTTCCCATCTGCTTGAAACAGTTGACTTGCAAAGGCTGCAAGCAAAGTTTGGCCATAAAGATACAGCAAAATTAAAAATACAGCAGAATGCTTCTCTTGTTTTCAGTTGACTTAAAGCATTTTTTAGCTACAACCAGAGTTACTGTATGCTGAAGAGCAGGAGGCTGTGAGGATGGACTATTTCAGCTGAAGTCAAGGATGGAAAATAATTACTGTTTTAGGATCTTGACTTTGTTTTTTGGAGGCTGGTGGTGGTGTATTTGTTTTTTTTTTTTACTTTGTAGACCAATATAATAAAAACCAAACCAAAATACCAGTGCCCCATTTGTCCCAACCCTAAAACTCTGATAGGCTTCAGATTATAACTTAGAGTTAGAAATACGTGCCTTCTGCTAGATGAATGAGAGCTGCATATCTAACATCTCTTAAGTTTCCTAGAAGGATATTAAGTCTGTGGAGGAATGGTGAATATAGTGCCTTTTAAAGGTTTTGTTTTCCACATTTTTGCATTACTTTTTAATTTTGTTTTTTTGTTTTGCTTCATGAATAAGAATCATCATGTTACAGCCAATGTTAGAAAATCTGTCTGGTTTCAGATACTATTAAATCTGGGCATTCATCAGATTGGAGCCAAGGTTTCATGACTTGACAAGGCGGGAAAGATTCAGTAGTAAGAAAAACTGAGTACATTGTCTTTGGGAAAACATTCAGGTCTCTGATAAGACTGGAATTCTTCTGTTGGTTACGTCATTCACGGGAAGCCACATGCATACAATTCGTATCTGGCCTTAACTTGCATAAGAGAAGGCCAGTCTGTAGAAATACTTCTTGTTTTGTTACGGTACTGCTATGTCTTTTCTGTTTATTTTTTTGTGGCCATATTGAAGTAAATCTGCAGGAGAATTTTTATATATACTGATTTTTCTAAAATGTAGTTAAGAACTATCAGGACATTGTTTTCTATAGTCCATTGAAAATTCTCCCCCTGTAAAATCTGTTGTCTATTTAGACTACTTATTGGATGATAAAAAAATGAAAACTATCAAAGTACGCATTTGTTAAACTTTGTGTAGTGTGGTCATTGCATTTAGTTCTGGATTTAAACTCTGAAAGGCGGTAGTGTGGGTTGAGGGAGACTGAAATCAACATTATTTTGCAAAAGTTAAGGGGAAATAATTGAATAATTGTTCAGTAATTTAATTAGGATTTTAGCATTACAATTAAAATATATAATCAGTGCTTTGGATTGTTTCATACTTGGAAAACTTCGCCCTTTATAAAGGAGATGGATGGGAGACGAGCCTAAAATAGGCAGCTTGGCACATGCTTAACATCTTTAGAGGGGTTTGAATGTAAGGATTGTTTCCAGTAAGATAGTTCTCGAAAAACCACAGCATTTTAATCTGTTCGAAGTTTCAGGCAGCAAGATTTCCCAGTTGTGTGATAACCTCAAATAAAACTGCACTGCTGCAAAAAGCTGGAGAACTTGCACAGAAAATAATCTGGAATTATTCTATATAGCTTTTTTAAAAAATAGAAATACTAAATGAATAAATCCTCCTGTATTCATCTCCGAAGTAGTCTGTACACTGTGGATGCTTTTATATTCTGTGGTTCTGGGAGTTTTGCACCTGAAGCTGTAGTAAGAGGAGAATACAGGTTTCTGCTTGCGTGGCACCCACTGTGCCCCTGTCCATAACCCATTCACCCACATGTTGCTGAAATGTTTGAGGAATAATGAGCTGCCCTTTCTTCTCAGTTAGAATTAAAGTCATTCTTAGCATGGAGAAGGGGAACTCATATTGGTGCAGCTGGTGCAAGTTGTTTGTCACTTAAACCATATTTTTCTGTGCATAGTCTTACCCTTTTACATGGATTGCCTTTTGCCATTATCTGTGGTAGCTGCACAGCATAGATGATCCCTCGGTAAAAAGTTAGGCCATTTTACAATGTACGCAGGGTGCTGTGGGTGCACTACCATTCACCAGCACTGCATTTGTGCTGGCTACAGGGACCTTAGCTCCACTGCAGAATTGTCATCATCAGTTCAGAACCAAAGCCAGCTACAGATAATAACTTGCTGAAGGTTTCATCATCGAGATAATACCTTAATATCATAGAGATATTAAGGCTAGATCTTTATCCTTTAAGTGATGCTGGAAGATGGTAGCCTGTATCCAATTAAACCTTATACTGGGTTTAACTGGTGTGTATTCACTTAGCCCAATGTGTCACCACTATTTTTTGTTACAATAAAGCTTTAATCTGTTTATATTATTGCACCTTATAGGCATTAATGCTTACAAGCCTAGTGGGATGTTTGCTAGGTGGTTATGCTAATAAATTTATCCACTCAATTTATATGAGTGTTCAGTCTTGTCTAGTCCAGGCTTTAAAGGTGTGTTCCTGATGGATTTACTTAGCTCAGTCTAATTAACACTGCTGGTTGATAGAGTTAAAGCCTAGGGGGAAGCTTAAGCATGAACTTGTAAGGTCTAGTACTTTTTGAAGAACAATTGCTTTGTTTTAAAGTTTTAGCAAGGGGCTAGTTAGGTCAAAACCAGCAGGAGATTCAATATCACTCTTAATTTCCAGGCGAAGTAATGCCTTAGCTGTGTGCTTCCAGAATTTTGGGCTTTCCGTGATTCAGTGCAGCTTCTCTTCTGTGTGTAGTACAACACAAACGAGAGAAAAGGTGCTATTCTTTCCCTGTATATCAGAGGTTGGAAAAGACCTCTGAAATCAGAGTCCAGCCCTTGACTGACCACCACCTTGTCACTGAGTGCCACACTAAGTTGCTTCTTGAGCACCTCCAGGGATGGTGACCCCACCACCAATGTTTAACAGTCCTTTCCATGAAGAAATTCTTCTTGATGTCCAACCTACCGAGATACCCTTCTCTTTGAAAGGATTTAGAGATCATTTAAACCTTAGAAGTTCAATGTTTAAACTTGTTTTTGCATTAAATATTATGATTACAGTGTCTGCCTGTCTCAGGGTTTCATTGCTTGTTAATTTTGAATTATTAGCCCTTTTCAGTAAATATTGACAAATATCTCAAAGGAGGAGGACTAAGTATCTTAAAAAGACATTTATAACAACAGAAAGTTAAGTCAAGAGGAGAGACACGATTAGTGGCTGAACTGAGGAAGAAAAGGTGTGACACCCAAAGGAGTTGGCATAGGTTGGGGTGATTTCATCCATGTCTCAGGCATGGGAAGAGCTTTGCAAAGTCAACCACCCACATGGCACAAATCTGTAGGAAAGTAAGCTTTGTTAGTCATAGTGCTTGTTGAATGACTCTAAAGCATGTATTATTTTACCAATAGCTTTAGTTTAAGTAATCTGTTAAACAAGGTGGCCATGGAAGTCAGCAATTCATTTGTGTTCATGTTAAATTACTAGTAATTTTAGTTTAGATTTCAAAGGTGCATTCAAGATACATTTCATTGTCGTAAGTAAAGTCAAAGCTTAGTCTTGAGATGATGGACTAGAACCAATTAAGGAGAGAAGTTAATTCAGAACAAGCTTGCAAATTTGTTTATTTGTTAATGTTATTTTGTGGATTCCTTAAAAGCCATTCTGTAGGGTGGCTGAAACATCTCTTATTTGGGTGTCGTCCTTCATATAAGTAGTTTAAATTTTTTTCTAATAAAACTGTTCAGGTAACTTGTGTCAAGGTGTCAGATCAGAGAGGTTTTCTTTCTGTATATAGTAGTGGAAAAAATTTTTAGATGCAGTTGTAGAGAAAAGATTGGCTCTCTGGGAAACATCGGTCTGGCATCTTTCATATCTCTGTTGTTTTGCAGAGAGACTTGATGTCATTATTTTCTCTTTTTGGGAACACATGGAAGAGTTTTCTTTGAGTCTTTATACCAATTAGGTAATAGATTATATCTTATCACGCGTTACTGTGTATGAAAATCAACTTGTATATGTGCATAAAGGTTGCGTAAAGGCTTCAGCAGGCTTGTCGCTTTTCTGATGTATGTAAAAATGCTTAGCAAAGGGCATTTTTTTAATGAGGAGATTGTTTGCTTTTTCCCATAAGACTTCTGCTTCATATTCGTAATGTTATCTGTTTGTTTAGATAATTGTGAAGAAGTGGAATTTTCTTTGCCTGCAAATGTGTTGTTTTTCCTATTAAACCAGAAACTCGTTTATTGTACAGTGGGATGAAGCCTTTTTGGCAAATCTCAGAACTGTCTGATACCTGTTTCTGACATTGTCACTACCTTGGAAAGGTTTTAATTTAAAGCATTTCTTATGTCAGTCAGAAATGCAAAAGTGATAAACCAATGTTTATTGCTTTTAGTTACAATTTTTTGGAGGTCACAAGAACCCCATGCAGCACCGCAGGCTTGGGGCAGAGTGGCTGGAAAAGCTGCCTGATGGAAAAGGACCTGGAGGTGCTGATTGACAGCAGCTGAACATGAGCCAGTGTGTGCCCAGGTGGCCAAGAAGGCCCATGGCATCCTGGCTTGTATCAGCAATAGTGTGGCCAGCAGGAACAGGGCAGAGATCATCCCTCTGTACTTGGCACTCGTGAGGTCGCACCTCGAGTGCTGTGTTCAGTTCTGGGCCGCTCAGTACAAGAAAGACTTTGAGGTGCTGGAGAGAGTCCAGAGAAGGGCAGTGGAGCTGGTGAGGGGTCTGGAGCACAAATGTTGCTAGGAGCAGCTGAGGGAGCTGGAGTTGTTCAGCCTGGAGAAAAGGAGACTCAGGGGAGCCTCTACTTGAGAGTGTAGTGAGATGGGGGTAGGTGTTTTTTCCTGGGTAGCAAGGGACAGGACAAGAGGAAATGGCCTCAAGTTGTGTCGAGGAGGTTTAGATTGGATATTAGGAGAAGTTTCTTCACTGGAAGGATGGTCGGGCATTTGAACAGGCTGCCTGTGGAAGTAAGTGGTGGCATCACCATCCCTGGAACTGTTCAAAAACCATGTGGCCGTGGTGCTTGGGGACCTGGTGTAGTGGTGAATATACCAGTGTTAGATTAACAGTTGGACTGGATGATCTCCAAGGTCTTTTCCAACTGTGGTGATTCTATGATTCTGTAATTTTATGATTTTGTTAAAGTTCTAATAAAATTCAAAATGTGTAAAACATGTTAGAACTACTATAATAAAATATCTTCAAATTAGTCTTCTACTAGTTTGAGATCATAGCTTCATTTTTCATTATTTCTTATCTCTGCTTAACTAATGAAAGGAATCCGTCTGACTCCTGTTGTTTATATATCCGTGGACTGAGATTATTGCATTGTCTTGCTGTTCTTCTTTATTCACTTCATTAATAAGGAAAATAAAGTTGATATTTTGATTTTTTTTTTTAACTTATATGGGTCAGAGACAGATTATGATACTAATTTAATGATGCCCTTTTAATGAGTGGCAGATCTTTGTGCACATGAGAAATAATGATGGCAAATACTTAGGTGGGTAAGATAAACTGGAGTCAGAAGGCAGAGATGCAGGGTGCCAGCCATTCTAGTACAAAGCACCTTCCTTCCTAAGTGATGTCATCAGCAAACTAAGCCAGCCACTTTTTAAGTGGAACTGTGATCATGTTCTGCAATGAGTGTTGACATAATTTAGGGATTTAATGTGTCTTTGAAAACAAAGTAATTTAGGAGGACTTCAGTGATGTTGGACTTTAATTTGAGCAAAGTGATGAAGTTGTCGTGTCATGCGTGCTGGTATGCAGATGGCAATTCTGTAGCTGTGCTAATTTGAGCTGTGATTAACTTTTGCTGCAAAACACTTGTAGTCCAGTTTCTGCCACTTTCTGCTTCTCATTTGAAGTAGATTTCTTTTTCTTTGTGGTTGTAATCTTCCTGTTTCCATTCAGTTCACTTTCCATTCCAATGAAATGAAGATGGTGATGAAGGAACTGAACTTACTTCCCCAAAAGGCAGCTAGATGAAAATGAGCCAAGAATCAAGTTAAGGAGTCTCTTGGGAAATCATTGTAGACTTTTTAGACTGCTGTTTCCAGTGTATTGACATCTGATCAAGGTTATAAATACATAGCAAAGAAAAAAAGTATGTATACACTGATTAGGTTTTTTAGAAAAGCTTTCACTTTGTTAGGAAAGCGAACAATATATATATCACATTTCACATGCAGATTTATGATAGGAAAACGGTAACAGACCTAAGCCTATTGAGGACATCTGACTTTGTTAGAAATGGTGTCACTAATTAGCTGTGATTTTTCAGACAGTCCTGTGGGAAATAATTCTAAATGTTTATAACAGAGTATAAGATGAAGATCTGCGAAAGTCACACTGTAGATGAGAGTGGTTGACCCTCCCAAGAGATGAAGAAGGGGAGAAAATGAGGATACCATGGGAGATTACAAGCTGAGGAATACATACCAAGTTTCCTTCTGGTAGTACCATTAGTTTGGGCATTGTAAATATGGAGATGGCAACGTCCTTACGGAAGATGTTGTGCACTCTACTTTGAAAAAAAAGGCATTGCATCCGATTATTTGAACTAGAAAGGATGATTGAACACACAGCCAAAACAGCTATGATGAAAGTTTCAAGGCATGATCAAGTCTGGACTAGTTAGGGGTGGACAAAAAGTACGTCTCTAAAGCTAGGTGCACATAAATTTGTATATATTTGTGTATTTTACACTACAGAAAGTGTGAAATGCACAAATGATAAGCCACGTAATATGAAAAAGAATTGCTTTTAAAAACTCTCAGTGAGAAGCCAACACTGCAGATTAAAACTGATTGAAAAACTATGAATATTATGAAGAGAATTGAGGCACTTGGGAATGATGTGAAACAAATCAAAGCAAAGCAGGGTGGGGGGAGAAGCCGGATCTAAATCAGAAGCTTGTGATAGTAGAAAATAACAAAAGAAAAAGCAAAGCGACCCAAGGAGAAAACTGTAGCTTTGCAACTATCAACACAGAAAATGAAAAGTGTATTTCTCTTGTATTGTCCTTTTTAAAAAAAATTAATACTCGCTGTGTTTTGAGCTCTTGAGGTGATGATGAAACACTTGCCTTTCCTGTTCTGGCTCAGCAGGATATGAAACAGCAAAGTAGTTGAACATACTGGGTTAGTTTGTCAACTTCTGTCTATAACTTCATGGGTTTATCTGCAGAGTTATCTGTACTGATAATGTAGATTTTTCTTTTTTACTGAGCAGCCCCACACTCACACCTAAACTTGTCACATGTGGAAAATTTAGATATACTGAGAAGAAGTTTAATACTGTTTTGGGTAGAATGTTGCTTATTCTAGTCTAACAGACTGACTCCAGCCTTAGATAAAATCTTGTAAAGGCTGACTGAGGTCTTGATTAACCAGGAATTAAAACACAGCAATGTAATTAAAACTAACCTATATAGTTTATTTGACAAGATCATATCTGATTTTTGGGGGGGAGGAACAATAAGTAGTTTTCATGTTATATGCTAAGACACAGTATGTTTCAGAAACAGGGCTCAGATATACTTTAGGTGATGAAGTGGAGGTTGCTGTCCAGTCTCTCCTCCCCAGCAGTAGCTGTGCAAGGGCAATACAATGTTCCCTTATGAATTTTTAAAAATATTCTTTGTTTGTTATTTAAGAGCCACTTAAAAAACCCCCAGAAAACCAAAATAGAAACAGACCTGGGACCAAGGAGTAGGAATCAGGACTTTCTTCTCCTCAAACAAGCTCTGTAATTCTAGTTTAAAAAAAGTAAATTTGCTATCGCTTTTTGCCCATGTTTCTTCCAGTCATTCTGCTCGGTGAAATACATACACAGAGAGCAGTAGATCACAATAGATCTTCTGGTTTGCTAATCTGTTCTCTGTAATGGGATCAGGTGTTTGCTCACTACACACGTAAATAGCGTGAGTGTCCTTCAAAGGGAACCCAAAACGAAAGGTGTAAAATCTTATCATGTGAAACCCTGAGTTCTCCTACGTGATAAACATTTGGCTTTTTGAATTAGTTTTATTTTTTTTAGTTCACAGACATCCTGAATTGGGGCTGTGTAATTTAAACATTGCATTTATATTCAAACTCATGCTAGTAGTTCATGAATGAGCAGTTCAGCAACAAATATGATGCCAAAAAAGCAGAGCTGCATTAGCAGTATGTTTTTAATGTATTTCACATGTAGTTGAGAAATTTTTCATCAAACGACCTTTTTTCCTCCAAAATGAGTACTTCATTCTTTCACAGTTAATTTGCTTAAATTATAGAATTGGGTCCCTTATCCCCCCATCCCAAAGTCTGATTGATTAACATTTCAATAACATTTTGGCTGTAGTCTTTTATAGATATATAAAACATAGAAGCCTATTTTTATATAAGGTACATAAATATGTAGAAACATGCATATATATAAAATAAAATTTAATGCATAAAAAACTGTGGCCTGTAAAGCTGACAACCCACATAAAAGGGGCAAAACGTTGGAGAAGGTAATATTTAAAGCCAAACTGTTAGTATAATATATGCTGACAGATCTCAGTATAAATATGAAATCTGATTTTCAGTTGCTTCCATCTTCAAGTTTTTGTGGTGGGTGTCTGCCTAATGCTGAATTAGGCAAGGATTGCAGTCAAAAAATAGTCTTCTGACCGAGGCAGCTGTAAAGAACAGAATTCTGCGCTGGGCTCTGCCACCAGCTTCCCATGTGATGCTTGCGTGTCGTTCAGCTTTTTTTGGAGGTCTCGGCACCAAGTATTCATCTTGATTGCATGTGCTCAGCTTTGGTCTGATTTGCAAAAATGCTGAGTGCTCAGGCTTCTCAAGGAGAAACTGTACTTTGAGTCAGGAGATTACGTGGTTTGAATATTTAAATGAATGTATTTCTTAAGTACTGTGGAAAATAAAGGCCTACGTTTCCATAATAATCACCTCCGTTTAGATACTGCCTGTTGCTCATGTTGAAAGCATAATGCTGATCCTAAACACAAATGATACTGTAAGTGAAGCAGGTCAGCTTACTTGTGAACTTCATAGAAAGTTCCTTTATGAAAATAATACTCGACATGAACGTTTCTGAATACTGCACCAAGTGGTGCGTGCAGTCATGCAATGGGCAATGGGAATAAGACAAAACATTGAATACAGTGAATACAGTGGTGAAGTGCAGAGGGCAGCACAGTTGGAATTTGTGTGCTTAGATGCATTATAATTCATCCATGTGAGGAAACTGATTTCTTCAGGCAAGCTCAGTTAGGTTCTAACTCAAGAGTTTGATTTTCTATTCCTGTGCTGTAGTTATTTGGGGGTTTTTGGGGTACACTAAAGTGGAAACAAAGTGAGTGAGATCAGAGCCCTTATTGTCATGTGAAACCTGGTTTTGATGGGGGGAAGTGATTTTGTGAGTGTTTTTTTGTGCTTTTTCCTCTTTCAGTTTTATAACTTAACTCTACTGAACATTGAAAAGGTTTATATGGATGGAAAGACAGCAGTGCCTCTTCAAGGTACAAAGGTAATAGCAGAAAGAAGTAGCCCAAAGATCACTTACTTCCCCTTGGTGTCTGCAGATGGTTTTAATGGCTTTAGTCTCCTGCAGATACTCAGCTGCACTCATGCCAAATTAACTATTATCTTGTAACTGGTTATAAATACCAAGGAATAAAATCTGAAGAAAGCCAATTTATGGTTGGAACTCCAAATCTTCCCTTGTAAATATTACATGTCTCATTTCATTCCCCTTTCAGTTCATTGCCTTCAGCCTTTCATCAACTCTTTGAGGTGAGGGAACCCAAAATGCATTGCCCTAGATCATAGGAGTCATTTAGCTTGGGAAAGACTTCGAAGAGGATTGAGTCCAGCCATTAACCTAAACACTGGTTAGAATGAAGCACTCTGGGATGTGATTAGGACCTGGCAGGATATTGCAAATACAAGTAAATGCACAGCTTGCTGATACTCAAGTGCGTATGTAATAGAGAGGTTTAATTTGTCTCTGTGGATGATTAGTGGTACATGTGGTATGAGTGCTCATGCTCTTTCTGGGGGTTTGTTTTTCTTTTTTTTTAAATAATTTTTTTTAAAGTTGTGTACTTTGAGAGAAATCTTAGAAGCTCATAAAAGAAATTCCTGTTTTGTAATGAGCATTTAAAAATGGCCACTGTAGGAAAGATTCATACAGCATCACAGAGTTTTTGGTTTAAAGCTGATGTAGCTCTTCCTTCCCTCTCTAATAAACAACCACAAAGTTCATTAGCTGCAGTAATTGTGCAAAACCAGAAGTAAGTTATCAGATCATCTCAAGTATATGGGGTGTATGTAGCAGAAAGGAAACTAGTTTGCAGCAGATAGTGCAGAATTTTTTTAGTGCTTTTCCATGTGAAGAGAAGCTTTGTCATTCCAGAAATGCAGATGTACACATAGTAAATGAAAATGTATTGAATATCCAAATATTAAAATGAGTAAGCCTGTAAGTATTAACCACTATCACTTGGGATTGGGTCTTTCTGGTTTTTTTCTTCTGTTGGTGGGTTTAGGGGAAGAGGGAGTTGGCTTGAGGGGTTTTTTTTGGGGAGTTTATTGCTTGAGAAAAGGCTTAGCTGTCTGTGTTTTCCACTCTGAGATGTGGTGTGAGTGTACTTTCCTTGAAATAAAAAAATCAGTTTCTTCTAATGATATAAAAGTCCAAACTTAGAAAACTAAGGCAATATGAGGGAGTAAGCAATTAAGTAACCTTGAAAGGTAATGTGCATGCCAGGAAAAGATCCCATTCTTTCAATGGCTTTTAATTACTGTCATATATGGAGATAAGGTAATGTAATTTTAATATTTAAATTTTACTGTTCCGTTGTCAGATTCTACTATTTCATTGTCATAACATTTTGTTTGACAAATAATTTTGCTGAGGACTTCAGCAGTGGATAATTAAACACAACTGTGGCAGAACTATGCAATTTTTGCATGCATTATTGCTAGTGACAGGTAAAAGTATCCTAAGTAAACAGAAGGGGACAGTTGATTTGAGATTGATTGATAAACAGACACTTCTCTCTGTGTATTGAAAGCATGTTTTCAAGCAGTTGTTTGCTTTGTAATTTTAGGTTTTGTTACAGAATTTGATTCTAAATCTATTAACAAGTAGTGCTGGAAAAATACTGTTGTTAGATTTCCAGCAGTCAAACAGTATCAGTATTTCCAAAATATGCCATTAGATGTAATTGTTTTCTTTCTGAGTCTCAGTCTTTTCTCTTGATAATGCTTATTGCTTGTGACCATGAGCATCCCACTGCATCTTTGGAGACGATTTACATAGATGTAGATGTGTTTATGTCCATATTTTAAAACAGAAGTAGATAAAGCCTTTCCAGTGTCTTTTTGGTATTGGTGCAGATGCTTCTTGGGCAAACTGTGTCAAACGTCCTGACCTAACGTGTTGATATGGGTGTTGTTAACTGAGCTCGGTACAGCCACATTCTTCTGTTGTGCACTTACTTCTATTGCCTTTCCTACTTCAGCTCTTCTAGCTCTGAGTGATTTTAGCACATCTCTGAGTAAGTACTCAAACACAAATTGCCACTTTTCTAAGTGAGAGATTCGGAGCAAGTTTGGGGTTTTTTTTCCCCTCTTATGGTATGTTTTAAAGACTGGTTTTAGAAAATCCACGCTGCTTCATCTCAGTCAGAATATAACATTTTTTTGGTCCAGGTCCATTGCCAACTTTAAAATTAAAATTAAAGTGAACATTTCTAGTAAGTTTAAATATTTTGTGGTTTTTTAATGTTATATTTAAATATATATGTAATGACTGTTTAGTTTTGCCTCCCCTTTTTTCCTATTCCAAGGAAGCTCATATGGTCAGGTATTTAAAAATAACTCTCTGAAAAAAACTCCTAGAGTCATGTTTACTCACATAAAGCCCCAGCTGAGATGGGCCTAACGTTAAGCCACAGAAAGTGTTGGGTTGTGCTGCTTCTGCCTCTCCAGGGCCAGGCCCTGCAGTGCTGTGTTGGTGATGCTCCATGCTTTGAAATAACTTGTCTTTCCAGCTGGTCAATAGTTCAGCAGCAACTGCCTTCCCTGCATCATCATCTATAGCCTTCCCTGCCAGATCCCTGGCTGCTCCTTTCCTGAAAAAAGCATTTTCTTAAGACTTCTAACACACATGGACTATATTGCTGACACATTTGATACTTAGAATACTTAATTCAGGGCTTTAATGATGATATTAGTATACTTTCTCATCTTCAGGGCAGTGGCTACTACAGTTGCTGCTAATCGCTGTGGAGCTGGGGTGAGTGGAAGCCCTTGCAGGGACTCCTGTAGGACAGTATTTGGACATACTTAAGCAGGATTTTCTTTTGGGTTTGGTTATGTGGTGGGCTTGTATTTTCCTACAGATTTCCTTTGTTTTCCATGAATCTGTTCTGACTAATCCTTTGGCCTGTATTTCATTAAAAGTGTTGACTGCAGAATGATGTTTTTGGTAAGAGATGAAACAAAACTTTTCCTTTTTTCCTTTGCATGTGCATGTACAAAATAAAAAGTACAGGATGACCTTTTTTATTTGGTAATTGAGAAAGTGCTTGACTTTGTTAGGAAAGCCATAGTATTAAGAATACCAGTCACTAGTCTTTTTAAAATTACTGCCAGTATGGTGTATCAGTTCTCGCTCCCACTTATCCTCTTATTCACTTCCCTTCCCATCCCCCACTACTCCCTATTTTTAGAGGAAACACAAAGCTGTTTTGCTTCAAGCGAGGAAGATTAGGATAGAGTTTTAATGTTTTGCAGCAGATTTCTAAAATGTTAAATGAGCCATATTTGAGCATCGTAGTCCTAAAACAGTTCTAAATTGTTTCTGTGTTGTATTCATGAATGCTACATTTGTTTACTTCTAAAATTTTTACTCCTTACCCTAAACCCATCAGCAAATTATGGCTAAAGTTTGAATTGTGGCAAAGCGGTGTGTGAGGAGCACAGATTCCCTTCTCTGTATGAGAAATGATGCTATGTAACATTCCCTGTGCTCTTGTGAAAACGAAACTTAAGTTCAGAGTCTCTGTGCTCCTGTGATCTGCAGACTGCATACTGAAGAAAGGAGTATTAAAGAAGGCTGTTTATGTGGTGGTGATAAAAATCACACGTACTTTCCGGTGACCTAAAGACCCTACAGATTTTATTAAACTTTGAAGGAAATCATGTGCATGTGTGCATGTTTATCTGTCTCGATAAATACATGTAGCTTGCATGGAAAGGTGTTGTTAAGACTACTAATGTTCACATATGTGTCAGATGCAAGATTACAAACTGAGTATGGAATGAGGACACTAGACTTCCAGCATGTGTGAAGCATATTGCATGTTTCACAAGAATTCCTTGCTTTAATGGTAAAATGATTATTTACAGTACTTAATAATGTGGGAAACATTTGTGAGTTAGTTGGCAGTTCTTTTTTACCTTAAAGAATGCAGTAGATGAAAATGCATTGCCAAAACAATGGGACAGTTCAAGCAAATGCTGTCAGTATAGACAGATACAGAGGAATCTTAATATAGCCAAGACTATTTCACTTGAATAAAATGATTAATTAGTTATTTCACTTTCACAGTCTGAGATTAAAAAGTATTACGAGTGCTGTTATTCATAAACTTCTGCTATAAAAAATGTAAGAATGTGATATTGGGTGTGTTTACTGAAAATTGAAGTTTAATATTTTTTCCTGGATATAATATAGTGTGCACCAGATTCAGTGTGAGAAGTAGTTTTTAACAGGGCAGCACATTTTATGCAGTTCATCAAAGCCATCTAGCCATTCTTGTAGTTAAAAGCAAGTCAGTCATTCCACCCTCCTAATTTTCTTCTATCTTGAAAGCCCTATCCTCCTAAAAAAAAGTTTGTTTTACTATCTCAGTTTGCCATCAGGCCTTTCAGCTTAAGGCCTTGCCCTGTCTCTCCCCATGACAAATTCTGGATACTGTGCTATCACTAGTGAGGTGATGAAACTGTCACTTACGCATAGGTGCATGCAGTGGGGCATGGAGCAATGAGCTATTAAAATTTACATATTTATACAGCTTGCTTATCCACCGTTGTAGGAGACCTCATTTTATATCTTTATGCAAAGCTCATCTGGAAAAAAAAAAAAAAAAGAATTTAATTTGGCACTGCCATTAGGGTTTTTTTTTTCCCATCTGTGTTGAACTGTCAGTTCAGGTTTTTGCTTCCTTTTATAAAGGGTTGCACTAACACTCGCTGGAAGACACCAAAGTTTCATCTTTTGTGAAGCTGATACTGAGAACAGGTCATAAAGAATTATGGAATCTACACATGGCTGAATGGATCTGGGCTTTTACAAAGCAGGTTTGACACCCAGCCAGTTTTGGTCTCTGCAGACTTAATAAATGAAAGAGATTTTTCCACTGCCTTGTCACAGAAAACAAAAACGCAGCTTATTGAATTGGCTGTTCACTGCCAGTTTAGGAAAAAAATTGTCATTTTCTTGCCCTGTATAATAAAAGCAGTACTAATTAGTTGAAAGCACCTAACCAGTCTTACATGCTTTTCATCTAGTATTTGAAGCTTTTAAAAAATCTCTTTTTTATACATCTGATTGTGATAGAACTTCTGAGAACTTCAGATGTTGTTAAACTTCAGCAATCAAATTGCATATTTTCAGCCACCTCTTAAGCAGACAGGAGTTGTTACAAGAGTCTCTTTCAGAGTTGCACTGTTGGTTTGCAAACTCTTTCTGACATCTATAAAAACAAAACAGTTCTTTTCTTCTTTTTAAATTCAAAATAAACCTCTAATTGGTTTATAGGGCCTTGGACTCAAGTTGATGGCACTTCTGTCTGTCTGGGATGCAGAAGGAAGACATGAGGGAAAGAAGGAGCCCCTTGCATCTGGTTAGCAGGCCCAGCTCTGTAATTGCCTGGAGATTAAAGAACCATTTGATGGTGGCCGTTAACACCTTCCAGCATAGTATCCCCAACTCCCTCTCTGCCCATCCTCCTAGTGCAGCTCAGTAAGTTGGCACTGTGAGAGACTTACCTCATGAACAGGAGGAAGATAGATGGGAATGAGGATTTGGGGTGTATGGGAAGTGGAGTGAAAGAGGAAGTAGAAGAAATGTGGGGCAGAGAGCCCTGCTGTTACCAAAGGATGGTTTACAAAACCTTTTCCAGTCTGTTGACAGAAACGGGAATCTGACTGTCCTGCTGTCATGCAAGAGGAGAAATAGAGTTAAGCATGCCAGCTGGCCACTTCTTAAAGAAAAAAAAAAATTGCATCTAAAAGTGATTAGTTTGCATGCTCAGCTGCCCTGTGCATGTGCAGTGGTACCAGCCACCAATGTGACGCAAGAGCTGGGAGTCTGCAGGGCCGTGGACAGGTGTGTGCACCAGTGTTTCCACATATCCCCTGCTGGAGTGGCTACTCAGAAAACTGGAAAATGCAGTTGTCTCGTTTGCAGTCATTAAGATAGCAGTAAAACTGGCCCACCTGGTTAGAAACCAGTCAGGTAGCAGTCATGTTAATGGCCCTTAGCTTCCCAAAAAGGGGCGGAAGGGAGGAGTGGTTCTCATGTGACTCAAGGAGTGGATGAGGTCAATAATCTGTGAAACAGAGGAGGACAGAAACGTGGCATGGGGGTGTTCAGGGTGCTCTGAATAGGTGCAGTGAGCGTGACTGATCATTGTAGCAAAATATGAAGCTCTCTTTTCCTCCTTTAATTTATGTGTAGTCAGAATTTCTTTGCACCCTACCTTGCATGAGAACATAATTTGGTGAAAGCTGGGGACTGCAGTTGCGCTGAGCTGTAGGTACAGCAGCTTTTCCACTTGATTCCACTTGCACTTAATGAACACTTGAAACAATTAAAATACTCTCTCTCTTTTGAGAGATGTAAGTTAACTCCATTTGTGTTCAACAGAAACAAAAGCAGTTTCCTAATTTCTGCAGAAAAATCCTGGAACCAAGGGAGAAAATGAGTCACCAAATTTAGTTGTAACACTGGAACTGGTTTGATTTTTAGAAAAATTTAGTAGCATTTTTGGGGCAGTTTTTTTAGAAATTAGAAATTATATATTTATGTTATGTATGTTTTACATTTTTATATATAATGTGTGTATATCTATAAATGCATGTGCATAGTATTATTCTTAGTAAATTGAGTAAATTTCTCTCATTTGAAACTTGAAATGCTGTTCTTTTGTGACTCAGAAATTCTTAGGATTGTTATATAATAATTCTCTATTTCTGTGTTGTAATGGTCACTGGAGGTGGGTATTAAAACCATTTCACATTTGGGGAGGATTGTGATAGGGAAGCTGTTCCTTTCCATGGGTTTCATAGTGAGTTGATGGTGACTTGGCTTAAAGGGGGAAAAAAAACCCATGCTTGGCAAGAAATACAAAAAAAATAAAATCAGGCAGCACAATTTGAAATAAAATACTGAAGTTAGTGTTCCTTTTTCTTCCTTCTTTGCTGAAAAACTTACAAAAACTTCTGTAACTGCTGCACTGTCCAGTTTGAAGTGTGATAAGTGTGAAATGTCCCTGGTATCCACCACACTTGCTGAAGGTAAGAGAAGTGCCACTGAAACCATGGATTATGAGTGGGGCAGATTAATGTACTGGGAGCTTTCTTCAGTTCTTATGCAAGGACCTGGGACAGGCAAGCTTTATTGCTAAGTGCTTCCCTAAGTTTTTGAGGGTGTTTTCCCGTTACTAAATTTTCTCAGTGGCTACTGCTATAACTTTGTGAAATTTAGGCATTTGTAATGCTGGTGTATGATACAGTTTTGCCAGATTAGCTGTAGGGCACTTATTGAGGCTATCAGCCATGCATTACAGTTTGGAAACCGCTGTTTGGAGTATTCTGAGATTCTTCAACCTCAGCTGGAAAGAGACAGGAGATGGCAATAGTTACCACGTTTCAGAGGGCTGGTCTAGCTTAATCAAATGTACTCACCTGGCAGTGAACATGCCTGATTCCTAGTCTTTGGGCTAGCAAGAGTTAATCTGTTTATGCAACTGGGAGAAACATCAATAAGTGACTGAGAAGGTTTGGCATGGCAGCATAAATTGAGCAGCACAGGATGAATGCAAGAAAAGGGACAGGAGCAAGGAGCTTTTTAACAGTTAACTGTTAGGTTGGCTCAGTACTCTGGTGTGACAGCACATTTTCAGCATTTCTTTCCAGAATAATATGATGGTGTTTTCCATGAGAGGAACAATTTGTGGGTTCAAATAAGAGATACCAAAAATGAGATTATTGAATTTTACAAATGTAGCCCAGGCAGTAGAGGAGAAATCAGTATATTAAATCGGAGCTGTCAAGCACTGAGTCACCAAACTCACATTTCCTCATACGGTATCTGTTAGAAAATATTCTCTGCTCCTTCTCATCCTGGATTTGAGGCTCAAAGCCTACAATTTCTGGAGCTAAGCACACTGTTGGAATAGCAGGGTATTCTAAAAAAGGACATTTTATTCAAAAAATTCCACAAATTAGGCACAAATAGTATAATGGAGTTTAATGTTAATTATGTTGTTAAATGCATAACATGGATTTTTATATGTTTAGGAGCAAAAATATTTCTCAGTTCTCCTATTTTTTATTCTGTGCTCTGTGGAGAACTTTCTTGTCTCTTTGGAAAATGTATGAATTATATCATGTAGTTTTGAATTTCTGAAAATTACCTTGGTGAAAACTAAAGCATAGTTTTATAACAGTCATAAAGCCCTGTAGCAAAAATAGGGTTTTGCTCACAAAAATAAATGGTCACAGTGTATTTCTGCTCCAAGCCACAGTAAGAAGAGGGAGATAACTTTAAAAGGTTTGCTTTGGTACAGTACCAAAGCCAAATGTATGCCAGGAGTCATCTTCACTTTGAGATATATCCTAAGAGCCACCTCAGTGGCCAGAGAATACTACAAATGTATATGCATTTATTCTAAGGAGTTTTTGTTAGCTTTCCTTGCAAGATACCGTTGCATCGGTGCTGTTACTCGGTTTTGCTTTTATAACTCTGATTTACGTTAAAAATAAGTTAAATCACATGTAAGTATATAACTTCTGATATTCACAAATCTGAGACTCAGGTGTATTGTTTTGAAAACAACAGACTCTTAAGTAGATTTATTTTAGTAGACAGCAGATGGATTACATACTACTATATATCTCTTTACGATTTGCTCTGTAGCTGTTTTGGCACTGTTGTTCATAGACCAAGGAAAACAAATTCTCTAGTAGAGTACATGAAGTGAGGTGAGCTTAAATGTTGGTCTCACAGAAGTGCTTGTGACATAACCAAGCTTTAGTCAGTCAGAACAGTGCTTGAGGTGCTGGCAGTTGGTGCGGATCCCGAGTAAAAGTCTGTGGGGGACATGGGCTGATGTCCACAAAGCTATGACACGTTGACTCTTTGCATCTGGTGTTTCCCTCAATACTTGCTAAAGAATGGAAAAGTCACTTGACCTTAAGAATATCTGACTGAAACAGAATTACCTTGAACTCGCAGTGGTGCTAGGGCTAGGATTGACAGTATAGGATTGGTGTTGTGGGTGCTTACTGTGCTTGACTTGGTTCCCAAGTGTGCTAGTTTAAAACCCAGTGGGAAAATTAAAGCCACTCAAGATGCCCCCTTTCCCGCGCTCCCTTGTTAGTGGAGGAAACATTAGGAGAGATTATAAGATGGAATCACAATTTACTAAAAAATTGCAATAACCACAGCAATGTTAATAAAAGGATGTAATAAAGTGGGTGTTTTAACACTGGACAGAAGGGTATTTACCACTGGACAAACCAAAACACTTCTGAAACCAACACCTGGTGTGGTTTCTCAGACAAAGGCGGAATGGCAACTGGCCCCACGCTGAGCTATGTCTTGTATGGGAAAACAAAGGCAGTGTGTCAGGGATGCTCCCAGCCTAACTTCCCCCCCTAGCTGGAAAACAGTAGAAAAACAGGGCAAAACCTGGGGGTATGTCACAGGGCCATGAAACAGGTTAGGAGACCCTTCCTCTTGGCCTAACTGCGGGAGTGAGACTGGAGTGCTCGGTGGTTCTGGCCACGTCTTGGGCTCCAGCTGCAGCTCCAGCAGCCGCTGTGGTTGCCATGGCTGTGGCTTGGGGTCCCTGTGGCTCCAGTGGGCTCCATCTTCTTTTTTCTCAGAGTGGCATCTTGGGCCCACTGGCGCTGTCTTTCAGCACCAAACCAGGAAATGCTGTGGTTCGGAGGAACAGGAAACGAACTGCTGGTGGCAGAGAGGGACAAGGTCCACCAAGCTGGCCCTGAGAGCTGCACACGCCCTCCCTGGCTTCTGCTTCCAGCCTCAGCTTCATCCTGCTGGAACCGTGTCCCTGCCATGATGTGGGTGGTATGGAATTAAACAGTGCTAGAAACTCCATCCCTTTTTTCTCTAACCATGGCACCAAGGCAAGGGCTTTGTTTCATATGACAGTGAGACAGAAAACTAAGGGATGCAATGCCACAGCAGTTGGAAGCTGTAGGTGCTGTTGTCTGTTTTGGTAACTCACTTTTTTTTTTTACTATAATATGCCCCAAGTCAATGAAATCAATGAAATACAGGTAGAAGTTTATTATTCCATTTTAATCTACTTTTCAGTGTGAAGGCAAGCTGTGAGCAGCTGTGTGCAGTGTATTGTGGAGCAGTAATCTTAATGCTGGGAGTCTGTTAATTTACATAAGAACCATAATGTTTTATACTGAACTCATTGTGTCATGTTATTTGAACAGATTGAAATGAAAGAGTAAACTACACTATACATGTTGATCAATGCATGAAGTAGTTTTTGTGCTGATGCTAGTATATAGGATTTTATAGTTTTATAGGATTATAGAATTCTGTGAGATATTTCTTGGAATTAAAAAGGAATCATGATTTGGGGATTTTTGGTGATTGAAAGTTCTAGTATTGTAGGAAATTATGTTCCTCATGATGATTTAAAGAATAGCTTCCCTAACAGACTTAATAACAAAATTTTGTTTTATTCATATAGAGAAGAATCCCTTACCAAATGATGCCAGTGTTGTTGATCATGGCAAGCACACTGCATTGTAGTGTGGCTTTTGTGATAATTGTACTAGCAGTAAAAAGCTGTTGAAGGCTTTCAGGGAATAATTTGTATTTCAAAAATGCTGGAAACTACATCAAAAATAGAATAAATAGAAACAATGAATTTATGGTCTTGGATAAGTCTTTGCTGTTAGGGAAGATATTTGATACACTTCAGCCAGCTGTCTTAAGTCCTTGTAGGAATACACTGTTCTAAAGAAGCTTAGTCTTTAGATGTTTACTTCACTGCACTGAGCCTCACCTTTTTCTTGACATATATAACCAAGTGTTTATATATTCACAAATCTTACATAAATACATGCAGTCCTAGAGCCTTTTCAAGCATATCCATTATCAGTGTTTTATGATTTGTTTTACATTAAAGCTTTCCTACTTGAAGTAGTGTTTTAGCCCATAAATATTGATTTTGATGACAAAATAATTAGGTTAGCTTATGTTAAACAAACACATAGCTTTTTTGGAGGTCTACTGGATTTCAGATGAGTTTTTAGGAACACAATACAGTATGTAGGAAAAAAATCAATTGCAGTTGCTTAGAGTTAAGAGACAACTAGCAGTGGCTGATGCTTCTAATCACTTGGGCAATGCTGTATGAATTCAGATACTTTCCTTTTTCTTCACTGAAAAAAGTCCTTTGCTGACAGCAAATGTGTTATACTCTGCCAAACGAAATAGTGCATGAAATTCTGCTCTCGCTTTTCAGCAAGAAGTTTTGTGTAGTTTCCATGATTGTACACTGAAGTACTGAAGTTTTGTTCAACCTAATTATATTTTTCATCTGAACTGTAACTAGTGATGAGATAATTATTCTGGCTTTAAAAAAAATACATATAGCTAATATAGATGCTTGATAGCCAGTTTCATTGCTAAATTGAATTCAAAATATGATAAAATTATTTATTAGTAATTTTGGAAAATGGAAGTGCGTTTTTAATGCTCATTTTGTTTTACACATTGAAGTTGAAGCTTCTCAGTTTATTTTCATAAGAATTAATGTAATTGTTCTAGGAGTGTGCATGTGGGTCCCATACTTCTTTTGCCATAGCTGTTAAGAATTAGGTGCATCAAATGTCTCTAGACTAAATATGATCACACAGGAATGGCTAGTCATTCCTCAGAAATAATTATTTCTTACTGAAAAATAAATGCCATAATGCATTTAATCCATGTCGTAATTAGCAACTGTCTGCGAGCATGGGAATGTTTTTATCTTTTCCTGGTCTCTTCTTCTGGACCTTATTTGTACAGAGTATTTACAAGAGCTGTTGGGAAATTGTTGCTCTGTTTGCTCTTAAGAGCTCAGTATAAAAATCTGTAAATTGGACTTGGCTCTAAAAGAATGTTATCTGTTTTGAGAGGTTTTCCTTTTTCTTTTGTATATATTCTTTCCTTTGTATATTACTTGACAGCATGCTGCATTTGTTTTTCATGCTGAGATAAATAACTAAATAGTTAAACAGAGAAAAGGAAAGAAGAAGTTTGCCAAGATTTCATTTAAGAAGGCTATTTCCACTCCAGGCAGGGGCAGGTGATCACAAGCAATAGTATCATGTGAAGTTATCCTTCCACTTTGTAACTGGTGCAGGGCTGCTCCTAATTTACTGCAAGTGTGAAGTAAAATGGATTTGCTTAAATTATCTCTATTAGCTGTGTGTGACCTTCATCAGGAGTGAAGGGTAACCCATTTTACTTCAGGTCTTCCTGGCCTAGAAGTATTTTTTGAGCAGCTGTAGCTTTTCAGGCAGTCATTGGTACCTCTAAGATGAAAACGTCCAAAGAAATGCTGGCTACACTGTGTGCCATCTGATGATGCTGTTTGTACATTGCTTGTAGGCATGCAACAAAACTGGTGGTTTAGGCGAAGGCAGCTTGCATGGCGTGCGGTTCACTCCAGCACTGTCCACCCACAGCTGCTGCTTCTCAGTTTGACCACTCAGGTGATAAGATTTGCACAGTTCTTGTTTGAGTGAACTGAATGAGTTAAGCTGTTAAGGGCTGAAAGGAGAGTGCCAGAAGTTGCAGTAGGAAGGCTGCCTGGAACTTCCCCGTATAGGATGCTCCTTGGCGTTTTTTATGACTTCACAAAATGTTAGCTTTTGGGGTGAGGCAATTGCTGCCAGCTTAATTTTTTTTTTTGCTGCCAAAATAATTTAGCTACCTCTGAGCATGTGTGGAAAAAGTTGTTTCTCGCTGTAGATTTTTAAAAACCCCACAAACAAATGAAACAAAAAAACTAATCTTTTTTTTGGAAATGCTCTGTGTCACTCCCTTTGAAACAGAGACTAGGAGTTAGAGTGTGGGAAAAGCTAGTGATGGGCACTGGGGAAGAAGAGCAGATTACGAGTCACAGCTTTGCTTTTGTCAGCGCTGCGAAATTCTCAGATCAAAACAAACTATAATGATTTAAAGAAATGACAGATCTCACACGGTGTCTTGGGTGTGTGAGACCTGTGTGGCCTGGAAGAGGAGGAGGAAGCTGGGTTTGTACCACAGTGCCTGAGATCCAGAAGAAAACCCATGGGACAATGACATGCTGGCCCCAAAATGTCCTAGACAGAGGAGGCAGACCTGGTAGGAGAGTGAGAGTTAATATTGGGGAATGAAGGAAGAAGGAGGAGTCAAGGGTAGAGTGTGGCACTGCTAGCCAAGCCTGGAAGTGACTGAGCCGCGAGAGATGAAAATCCTTGGGAAGCAGGGTAAGGAGAGACTTGGCAGGGGTGCTGAAGGTAGGAATGAAGAAGGACTAGGGCTTGAATCAACATGGGCCAGAGGATATGGCTTGAGGAAAACAGGCAGAGAAGTTTGTTCTAGAAGGTCCAGAGATCTTGAATATTAAGTAAACACTCTTTGATTTCAGTAGAAGCTCCTTGAGAATGTTTTCAGTCATCACCTATGGCTAATTTCCATGCAGAGAATCATTTCACATTTGCAACCAATTTAATATTAGTTTCGCACAAAAGCTGCACAGTACATCTAAAGATTTCAACCCATCTGCTGTTTTTTGTAGGTGTCAGTGTGACAATGTCTGATGTCTCAGTTTCTTATTTCTAGAAGGGATGAATGCAAATATTTTTCCAATGTGGCAGTGTCCAAGTCAGGGATTGTCAAAACTGAGCTTACCTTTGCAAATCTCTTTTGTTTGGTCCCTTGTGAGGAAGCCCCTCAGTGTAATGGTATTAAATCACATGCTGATGTGCTGGTTTTTTTCCTGCAGGACCCCCGCTCCATTCCGCGCACAGGATGGACTTGCTCTGGGAATGAATCTGGTTGATGCATTGGAGAAGTCTGTTCTCTGGAGTACCCCTGCCTCACTTCCAGCAGAAGTCGGGACGTGCGTGGCGGACGAGGCAGGGGATTGCAGAAGGCAGGAGCCATTCTGGTGCTCTCTGCAGCTGCATGCTGCCCTGGCGAGCGGGACTCCCTTCCTGGCTGTGCTGCAGACTTCTTAGGTGATGCTAGGTAAGTTGCTCAGTCCTAGCTTTTCTTATGTCTTTGCTAACTGTGTCTTGCTTTCTTGTGGATGACTTGAGATCTTTGGATGTTACTTGGAAAAGTACTGACCACTGGTAACTGGGGGTGAGGCAATAGGGGCTGAGGTTTGACAGTGCTATATAAAGCACAACGTTAATGCTAAGTGCTGTGAAAAAATTAGATCTGAGTTATGCCAAACTGGAGACAAAGTTGTCTTCAGAACTGGAGAATCATTTTGACCTTAAAGCTGTCACTGCTTTAGTTAGGAAGCTAAGAACAACACAGTTATTCTAAGTTAGGAGTAACATAGTAAGGATAGGACTAACCATTATGTTGATGGAGCACTCAGCTGCACCATTGAATTCACAAAGAAATCACTTGTTCCGTCTTCCAAAAAAAGTTTGAGTAGTGTGCAGTAAATCAGGTATAGGACCATACTCCAAATGCCAAGAGTTAAACAGATTATTGTTTTGATTAGTGGTAATTTTGTAATTTTTTGGAACAGTGCAGAGGTGCTGTGGAAATGATATGACATAACTGTGATATATACCATGCCACAAAAGCAAACAAAGGCAAAGTTTATGTTTTCTGAGACGTAGCTGCTGCTATTTCCTCCTGTGAGTGCTTGCATCCAGATTAGTTTTAGTGTAGACATTGGTATCATGCAAGATGATTTGGGGTGCAAGAAGCACAGCATTTTTTGATACTGTCAACTCAGATAATAATATATGTACATAAAATCAAAATGACATGTAAATTCATCATTCGTTGCAGGCACATGACTCTTGTGCCTGGTTATTGTATCAGATACTAAGTAGACGGTGTTTGTAATGCCCACTATCAGAATGGCTTGGGGTCAGAATTTCATCTGCATTTCCTCAGACATGGGGTTTGTATTTTCCCAGTGTGATGTCCACAGCTAGCTACAATGCTGTTGTAATCAGTAGATAACAGAATTTTTTGGCCAAGGCATGGTTAAGCTAAATATTGTTTCAGCTTAGCTAACCTGAATGCAAAATATCTAACATTAAGTCAGGTTTTATGAATTAACCGAGAGCATGTCTTCAGTGCCTAGAAACATAGTGAGTGTGTTTGCCAGATAAGCTGTTACTCTCTATTGCAGGGAAGAGTGAGAGTAAAAAACTATGAAGGTTTTATAATGGCTGAATATTATATTAAATACACAGAGTAAGAATGTACGTTCCCCTTCCAGCCTGCTCACAGGGGATCTACTACATATGGCTCTGTGAAAAGCTGCACTAATGCTTTAGGTGTTGAGCAATATTTCTAAGTGCTGCTTTCTAAGAAAACGTGAAGTATTTTTGTTTGACTACTGCTGTGCAGTGTGCAAGTCTTTCTTTAAATCTTTGAAAATAAACAAAAAAAGGTGGTGGGGGTGGTGGGGAAAAAATCTGTATTTTATGAGCAGAAGTTAAAAATGAAATTATTTGCTTTACCTAGCATTGAGAATTATGTTGCAATTAGACTGATGCAATAGCACACATTACGAAAGGATCACACCATTTGCAGAGCCCGCTGGAGGAAAGCACGGGACTGGAACAGCAGGGGTGTTGTGGGCCTGCAGGGCAGCGCCCTGGCACAGCTACACGGGGGAGATTATCAGCTAATGTGAGAGAGGAACACCAAGGAAAATAAAAACTCCGCCGTTCCTGCGTATCCCATAAAACGGGGCAGGGGGGGAGAGGAGGAGGGTGACTTGTTTTTATCAGTGTGCCTACTTTATTTCAGTGTCTCGTCTAATCTGGTGTGGAAAGTGTTTTCTGTTATGTCAAAGAAAGAAGGAATGGAAATGGCAGCTAATTATGAGCTAATATACTTCGAATGCTGCTAATAAGAGTGGAATTTTACTCAGCTCACTCTATTTCTACAATAGAAAAGTAAAATTTCTCTTGAGTCAGCTGAAACATCTGTTGAACAAATTGGTTCGATTTCATGAGTGTTGCTAATTCTAAAAAGTAGATAGTGTTTTGTAAGTTCAGGGGGTTAGAGCCCATATTCTTTACTTTTTTTACTATTATTAAAGTAGGTCATGTCGAAAAGTTTTGTTTTTATGAATACAGTAATACTGTGGTTAATGTTTCTGGTATTTCAAGCTTTACCTTTGGTTTAATGAGTTTTCTTCACTGTTTTTAATCAATATTACTAATAGTCTTTAAAGTTGTGGGTTTCCAGCTTTGTATCAAGTTCTTGTAGTGAAGTAGTTGAGCAGTTTTTAAAAAAAAATCCTCTTCCAGTGCATTTCTATTTATATTTCTTTATTTCTGCATTTTTTTCTAGTCTGCTTTAGTTTTGAAGTTTAAATATTAATAGAGTTTTAGTTTCTCCTATTGCTGTTTTCTCATTTGGACTAATTCTTTGTAGCTTGGCAGTTATGGGAAAAATATTGTAGGTGACAAAGCAGTTTATGGCTTCACGTGATAGATGCCTGAGAATGGCATAGAGTCAACAAGCTGATGTCATATGAATAGTAAGAGAAGAAAAAAGGGAGAAATTAAAAACAGCTTTTCCAAGATTTTGTTCTCATGTGTCAGAAATGTTTTAATTTAATCTCATACACATACATGCATCTTAAAGCAGTTTAAGTTCTCAGGTATATCTTAACACTATCATCACTGAAAGGAAATCACAAGTGTCATGCAGATCAAGTAAAGTTCTGTGTGCTTTACTCTTAAATATTATAAAATCAATGCAAGTTCTTCCTATATACGACCTATAACTGGCTGTAATACTTTGGCATATTTAAAGGGGAAAGCTGAACTTTTAATTTAGACAGTGAGTTTATGCTTTCTTTGTGCTACATATATTACATGCAAAATGCAAGACTGACGTTAAGCTAGGACATCTTCAGCTTCATGGACAGGGTGTCTATTTAGAGTAGCTTAGTGTATGAGGGATGTGAATGGAAGTTGATAATACTTTCTAATGTTACTTAAAAAGTAAAGGAAATGATCTGTTTATTACAGCTGGTTTTTAAGCTTTAATATTTGTTAATTATGTAGTAGTTTGTTGTCTTTAACATAGAAGATAATCGAGGTATAAATAGGAGGGACAGCGGTGTGGGATATCATTGCTTTTGAGAGATTCGTGGGCTGAGGAGGAATGGAGATCTATAGTCAGGTTTTCTGAATGTGCTCGTGAGTACTGCCAGTGCAAAAAGCTGCCCCACTGCTGATAAGATGCTGCAAACTCCCCTTGTGTCGGTTTTGTCCTTGGTGCAGCTCACTGAAGCTGCAGATGACGTTCATGAAGTAAAGTGAGGGGAAAGTTTTGTGGCTGAAATCCTGTGCCAAGTCTTTTTGAAGTTGTATGCAGCAGCTGTGCTGTAGCTAAAGAAAGGCTTTCTTTGCCTCCATCATAACATCTGCATGGTCTTTAACAGCAGAATTGTTCCACTGTGGTGTGTCATTTAGCTAATCTGGGTTGCCTTCATTAAGTCCTTTTTTTCTTTTCCTTATTAGAAATGCTCACATTACTTTGGGAATTAAGTTTGCAAAGATCTGGACTTGAGTGCTTCTGTGTAGAAACAGTAGGCTTCAGTCAAAAAAAAGTCAGAAGATGAGTGGAGACTTCGTAGCTCAGTGAGTCTCTTTAATCTGAGTAGCTCTAGACGGACATCATGAATTGGATTTTTATGTGTCTTCTCTTGCTTGGAGGTTACAGGCTGAACATGGAGCCAGTTTTTGTGGAGATGCCACAAATGTGGCATCATGGCAGCTAGCATTGGTCAGACAGTTTCCAGAAGTGTGGCTTGTGCCCTTTGTGCCAGGGTGTTACCCCCTCTCCCTTGTGCCAGTGCTGCTGCAGCCACAACTCTGGGCTGAGCTGGCTCAGGGAGCCAAACCAGAGGTCAGCTTGCTGTGTTTTTGGTTGTCACTTGGCTGACTCTTGACCTCTTTGAACTTCCTAACTGCAGAGTTGGACAAATGTCTCTGCTGAAGATGGCCTGGAAGAGAGGGATGGCAGGACCAGCCTCTTGTAGCTGTAAATTGCTTTCAAAACCATGCCTTGGTTGAGAAGGCAACCAAGGAAAGTGTTTTTAAGAAATGCCTGAGCTTGACTGTATACTGTGTTTACTTTTAAAGTTAATTAGAGAGAAATCGATCAGTCAATCAATCAGGTATAATTGAATTTGAAATTTTAGCTTTAATGTTTCTCCTAGTTGAAGGTTTTTGCACAAGGACTTTTAATAAAGTGAATTTTTATTTAATCTTCTTACAGCATGAAACTAAGGTCTGTAATTGTTCACTCTGTTTAGCACTGGTGAGTTCTTAAAGCTAAAGGGTGGGATGTAATGGTCTGAAATAAGAGACTATTTTGCTCTTGGAAAGCAAAACAAAGGTGGTAGAAACACTGCCCCTTCTCTCTGTTAAGGATTTTGGCTATCTTGACTGTAAATATCTTGGATTTAGAGGGATACCCGGTTCTCAAGCAGTATGTCCCGAACTAAATCTGGAGGAATACACTGTAATGGGGTGTGTGTGGGTTTTTTGGTTAGAATTATCACATTTTATCATCAGGAATTATTGGATATCCATTTGCTTTCTGGTTGAACAGTAGGATCAATCTTCCTTCTGTAATCTCGTAGGAAAATGACTGTACTGGAAAAGCAAGAGTGCTGATTTACACAATTGTACTCATTGCAGAACTTTGGTTTGTGAGTTCCAATTAACATAAATAAGCAAAATGAGAGAAAAGGACAGGAAACAAGCTCCTGCCTATTATGGTTGTTAAATAATATTTTCAAAATCATCTTCTAGTTAAATTGTGATTTTCTTCAATTTATGCCAGTAAGGCATAACCATGGCCAGTAAGGCCATGGTTACTCCCCACAGTCACTGTCTATAAAATTAAACATCTACTTGCCACAATGAAGAATGAACACTACGCTGTGCAAAATAATAAAGTTTTTATTATTGCTGCTATTACAAATTACTTGAAATACTGCATGTTGAATGGAAAAAGTTAGGTCTGCCTGCATGTGTAGTTCAGGAGTGTAGCCTGCCTGCTGGGGGAGTGTGACACACCTGCCTCCTCATCTGAGAGTGACCGTGACCACATCACCGGGGACTGAGCACGCCCCGGTGATAGCTGGGCATTTCAGTCTCACACGTGAAAAACATGTGTTTCCTAATGCCTGAGGAGTACAGTCATGTCCTAGGAATAGATATGCTTGGCAGCAGTAGTCCAAAATACGCATTTTATCTATGCATTTAAAAATAATTAGGAAAATAAGATCATAAAGTCAGTAAAACTGAGCACATTTAATACATTCTGGGTCCAGTGACGTTACTGTGAGGTAAGGGCAAGCAGACCACGACTTGTTTCAAAAACAGGAAGCGCCTACATTTATATAAAATTGCATAGTTTCAGCTGTCATAAATGTGGTTTCAATGTAGTTATAGGAGTAAAGCCCAAAGTAGTTATAAGCAGCTTACTTCCTCTTCCAGTCAAAGTGCAAATATCCATATAATTAACAATCTGTGGCTCATTTCTGTAGCTGGGTTAAGTATTCTGTTTCGCCTGTTCAGTCACTGTATAAACACAGAGGGAACTTGACTTGGTTAAGAACATTTTGAAACACAAATACCCCCAGTCATAACCAGATCTGCAGATTCACAGAAGAGGGTCTTCAGTTGCCCCTCGAGCTTGGCAGCAGCAAGGAGACCTGTGAATGTGGCTGGCGCACTGCCAGGCTCCTTGGAGAAGAGTGAGCCTTGCCAAGTTGGCATCTTGCCACGGTAAACTGCATGGGGCAGCAAAACCTGCTGCAGAGCTGGTAGACAGTTTTTCTCTTCAGGGACTTCCCTTCTTACATTCCATTACAAATTGGCTTTATTCAAAGTCTTTTATCATTAATTTTTTGAGGACTGATTGCTCAGCTTTTTTGGACAGCTTTTTTCTGAGTTAATTTACCCATCCTGCCTTTGACTCTACTCATGCACTTAGTGTGACAGAAGAGCATGAGTACAACAGGATAAGAAAGAGTTCCTTTTCTGTTCCTGTACACTCTTGGGTTGATTTAAATATGCTTTAGGCTGCTTGGAGAGGCTTTGAGGAGAGCCCTAACTTTTCATTCAGACAAGGCCTGTCACGCTCTCTGTCTCTGCTGATACGATGCACTTGAGCAGCAAATACCTACTGAATATTCCACATGCACTCTGCTTGCTGGAAAGGGCCTTTGAGGAGCCTTTCCAGGGAAAGTTCGCTCACTCAGAAGATTTTCTGCAGGGAAGCACTGCAGAAAATGAAGCTGCAATACTGGCTGCATAACAGTGATTGAGAGTGCGCCTTTTCTTCATGTGATAGTTTGCAAAGCCCTGTGAGAAACCTTTAGGCAGAGCTCAACAAAGATTCCTCTGTCCTAAACATAATATAGAACATTTCTCTTCTCTTTCTTAGCTTTCTTCTTCAACTATCAGATAAATAGCGGAATATCATAAATTCATAGTGACCACCTTTTGTCTTTATGCCTTAAAAGGACTATTTCATCCTGTCCTAAGGTTTTCATTTGTTCGGGAAAAGCTGGCAAACCCATTTTGTTGTCACTGGAACAACCAGAAAAGCTACATCAATGATCAGCCCCTTGACTCATGTTTGAATGGAGTTTGGAAAAGCAGTCTTAGCAGCCTATGTGTAACAAACAAGATATGTACACCAGTGATTGCAAAGGGAACAGAAATCAGGACAGAGTTATGCTTTGAGCTCCCTAGTGTTTTAGCTATGATGGACAGACAAGGGAAGACCAAAGAAAGTGAGAACTCCTTTGAATCTTGTAAAAAAATCCATGGTGGTTACATATATTGAAGTGTTTCTTTCATTCTAAATAAAATTTGGAAACTTTCAGGACACAACAGGTTTATAACATTTTTAATTGTATAAAGGATTTCTTTCTAGTCTTATCTTCCAATCTTGTTAAGAGAACATACAGCTGCCACTCTGAAGAGGATGGTTGCACAGTTTCTGCTGCTGTTTCTCCTTACTCTGTGTCTGTAGGTAACAATTTATCATAACATCAATATAACATTACCTTCAGTCATTCAGAAAAGCCTCATCTTAGGTGCTTGCCAGAGTTACTCATGTGTTTCTTTGCTTAGCGTGACATGGCCATATTTTCCTTCATGGCTTAGTTCCTACCCAGGCACAGGCGATGAAATGTGCTCACATTGCGCTGTGTTTTATCACTGACTGAAGGGATTGGACCGAGTTGTTTTGTAAAAGAGGACAGTAGAGCCAGTCAGTTTGTTGCAATGAATGGATTGCTCTTATTCGTGGAGGAGTATCGTCCAAACAGTGGTCTCTGGGCCAAGACCAGCCTACAGGAAATTTCCATCTGCTCTGCTTTTTACCAAAGGAGATGGAGAGCAGCTTTGCTGCAGCAAATGCTGCCTGGCAACTGGACTGCATTGGAGGCTTGCCACAATCCAGTTTAGAGGGCTGGCTCTAAGGAGTGGAGGAGCCTCCCTTCTCCTGTGGTCTGGCTTTATTTCCATGATAATATGTTGATAATATTTCTAGGATGGCTACTTGTGCAAGCTGGCCGGGTTGGTGACTACCCCAAGGACTAGGAAGTGAAGTCTGTGAGAATTAGCTGGTGAGAGGTTCTGCAGCCAACCACTGAAACAGAATTGCCAACTCCTTGTAATAGATGACCTCTTTTAATAGAAAACCACATCCTTTAAAACACTTCATTAAAAATGCCTTTATCAATTACAAGCTCCTATGCCGTATAAAAAGCTACTTATTTGCATGCGAAGTAATTCAGATTCAAACTTCTAATTGCCATTTGAGAAGTCAAATACTAATTTTTGAGTGGATTTTGGTATTATAGTTTTATATTGCCTTTTAGGAGAACTGCAAGATTAATTTGAGACTGTAACTATTAAACCTGAAAAGAGTACGGGAAGATGGAAAGCTCTGTATGTATATAAAACAATAATAATACTAACAAAATGTATAAAATTGTATGTGTACTCTTCATTGTCATGCAGTGGTAGTCTATAAAATTTTTATTATCCTGAGATAATACACATATCCATTACATGACAGCACTGAATACCTTTTTAGTCTGTGCAGATCATCCAAAGCCAATGCTTCTAACAATTGTCTCCACACTTGGTTTTGTGTTTTCATCATCATAAGGTTAAATACTAAATTATGATTTAGATTTTTTTATGATTTATAATTTTTTAAACTTTTGTATTTTTTCAGATTCATTATTTTAAGGATTTTCACCTAGGAAATCATTATGCTCTTGTGCTAATGAAAATGGTTCAGGTGAAAATGAAACAATAGAAAAATCATGTACAAATTGGGTGGTATCTTTAAGATCTCAATTGACTAAAATTCAGTCAGCTGATGGTAGAAGAAACTTGTTACTTTTGTGTCTGTATATTTATACAAATAATCTGGATCGCTTAATTCCAATACAGTCAAATGGAAACATATGCATTGTTGTAAGGAGTTACTGCAATTGGCCTGGTCTCTAATTGTATAACAGAATTGTTGTTCTTAAATAAAACTGAAAGCAAAAATTCTGCATCACAGATCCCTCATGTCATTGCTCTGTGGACCTACATAAAATCCTCATACTTGTAAATTCTCCTGAGCCTCATCAGATTCCTGTGAAGTTTTTGGCTCTGGCATGAAAGATCTCTTTGCTGGGGACAGATTGTTTTTCCTAATCAGGAATGAGGCCCACATGAATGAACTAACCACATTACCAAGATCAGTGCTGAACTCTCCAAATTGCCTCAGTAATATAAAGAGTAATATAAATTCATGCTCAGTTGCAAACTTTCTAAAATCGCTTTTTGCATTGTAGGAAAATTAGAAGAGATGCACAAACTTACATAAGACACTGAGTGGCTTTATAGCATTTCCATGCTGCTGGATCACCTTGGGATTTGAGTCAGGTTTCCTGAATTCTCAACTTCACTTCTTCAGTCTTTTTATCTCCTGAGTTGTTGCTCCAGCTGTTTGGCTCTGCTCTAGATCAGACTTTTCCGCCAAGGTGAAAAATTTCCCTGTGTTGAGACATGTTGTAGATACCTCTGGATACCTTTAGCCTTCCCCTTTGTGTTCTTAAGAGTTGGTTCTGTTGCCTTTTGTTTCTTCTTTTATACTGGGCTTTTTCCACTGTTCATTTTGCTGCTGATAAGCTGAGTGGAGTAGGTTTCCTGTAATAGCATCCATCTTGCTTTCCCCTGGGCGAAAGACTATTCACTTGTTCCTGGCCTGGATCATAGGTGATATCAGTCCTGTTACTAGATGTCTGAATGTTGTGTGTCTATGTGCACACAGTTCATTTTTTATATTTATGTATATAATATGTATTATAAACATCTTGTATAGAATTTTGTGTAATATCTAATAGCTGATGTCTGGCATATGCCACCATGTTTGCCAGTTAGAGAAACCTCTTTCATTGCTTTAAAATACTGACTTCTGTTTTACTTCGGTTTTTATTTATTTCTCTACCAAAAATGAAACATTATCAGTAGCTTTTTCTGTTTTGCAGACATCTCATTGACTTAGACTGATCAGTTTATGGAAGTAATATATGACTTCATGTGTAGCATTCTAAAGAGATGTGCTTGCACATCTAAGGTCTTGATCTTTGCTGTAAGAGCTGCTAAGTCCTATGGTCTTTGCTGTACCAAAGAGGTGAGATGGTAGACTGGTGTTGCCTTAAGATCTACATCTTGATTTATTTATTTATTTGGAGTAATTTTTATTCTGTTTCTTAGTAAATGATTTGACTTTGTAACTGCTAGAATTTTGTATGTGAACGTATTTTATTACCTGCTTGGAAGTGGTCTAATGTTGTTATTTGATTGATTATTCTCTGGTTTGTATTACTTCACTGATCGCAGTGGCAAGGGCTGGTTTATGTTCTCTTGTTACATTTACGAAGGGTTTAGCAACTAAGAGTCAAATGTGAAATGGAGCAATGTAACTATTCATGCAAGTGCTGACTTGTGTTTATATTCTTGAAGGCTGAACACACTTGTATAAATGCTAGATTAAAAATAATTTAAAACATCACAAAACTATCACAATTCATAGATTACAGTAAAATACATATCTGTGGAAAAGTATCTCTTTATGTCTCCTGTTACAAGTTGAATGGGGCCTGTGTGTCTGTTTTTCTTTAAAAACTGTCTAGCAAAATGTACAAGATGGATTTAAATATTGTGGTATTACTTTTAGGTGATCTGTTAGTATAGCCAACTGTTTAGTTGGGTCCTTCTAAGTTAGCTTTCTGTGAAATAGTAAGAAGGTCAAATATTCTCATTTATTTTTAGCCTCTTTTCCTATAGAAACAAGGCTCATGAGGTCACACCGTGCACTTGTGTAGATGCACACACATCCCTTCAACTCCTCTTATTATCTTTTGAATCTATTGCTGATTTTGATCACATATTTTGGCACAGTGGAGATCTTGAAATTCAGATCTCACAAGTTTTGTGAAAATAAGTAGCTGAGTATAGGTGGAACCACCTAAAGGTGCCCTGACAGAAGGAAAGGTTGCAGCATGAAATAATCTTACTAGTTATCTGGGAATCCTCGTGATGGGAAAAGAGAGGCTTTAAACAAATGTCCCAGCTGTGGGAAATGCTTCCTTCAAAGCTTTCACCTTTCTAGACACCAAAGTCAACCAACCAGGAGGTATAAATCTGTGGGAGATGAGGCTTCATTAATTCTGTTGTTCATGAAACTGCTTGTTCCCTTGATATTTAATAATAATAATATCAGTAGCATAGATGTTTTCATGCAGTATATTTTTGCATATTTAGTTTTTAAGGTAAATATATAGGGATATTCTTATGACAGTACTAATTTTCAGAAACATTTTTCATTTTCACTGTGAACATTAATTTAAATGTTTACAGAGTGTCTTTTCTCCCTATTAGTACAAATCGAGCAGTTCTTTCTCTGTACTTTTAAAACAACAGATACTGTGAGTGCTTTCCAGCTCTGTTTTGCATGTGGTTCTGGATTGCAACTAGGCAGAAATGCTGGAGCTCTGTGATTGTGGCTCCAAGGGAGTTAACTGGGAAGAACAAGGTCGGTACAGTACGCTTACTGAATATGGAAATAATAACAATTATAAAGCTAACCAACAAGAACTGTATTCTTAATAAAATGTGTGGTTTTTTTCAGTGTAATCATATGACTATATAATACAAAAATTGCTTTGAGTGTAGGTCAAAGATTACGCATAGCAGAGACTTGTGTGATTGGTTATGAACAAGCGAAAATAGGGTAAACTTTTGACCCGGCAGCAGCAAATGGAACTGTGTAAAGCACCTACAGATGGCAGGATTTAACGTATAGTCGGTCTCTCGCCCTTTCACAGCAATTACGATCATATTACAGCAGGCACTGAGGGGAAGGCGCTCTGCAACCCTAATACAGTGCGTCTTTGAAAGTTTTGAATATGCAGTTGCGTTTTGTTTTTGTAGGGCCATCAATTAGCTTAGCAAGAAGAATTCCACTTTTGTTGCTCGTGTTTGACTCAACGAGTTCCTGACCAGCATGCCAAGTCCATTTGGAACAAAAAAAATCATTTGAACAGTCTGAATAATTTCGATAATTCGGACTGCAGTAGATTTATTGCTGAGCTTGAAAGACTCAGTGAAAGTTTTTATGCTGTTGTGCTGCTGATGTGGGCTTGAAGGGATGAGGAGAATGTGGTTCCAGAGAGAAGTCTGGGAAACAACACTCCCAACCAGCTCCTTAGGATTCTTATGTAGATTCATGCATCTTCCTGGTCGAGTTTTAAGTTTGCAAAATTTAAACTTCAAAAAGACCAATCAATAAACTGCTTATTTGACAAGACCGTGGCATTTAAATAATTCAGTGTCTTTTGGTTTTGTTTTGCCCATGAAATACGTGGCAAATTAGAGGAAGTGAAAGTGTTGTGAATTAGAAACCAATGATTGCCAATTTCCTGTAAATTTTGTCAGTTACAAAATCAGAAGCCCAGTTGCACAGAGTGATAGTTCTGAAGTCATCTGAGCATATTTTGTGTAATTCACTGCCTGTCGGATGTTTGTGTGTCTTCTGTATGTACGTGTGCAGACTTCTCCCACAACTGGTTTTTTTATCACGCTTTGACGTATCGGCATTCTGGAAAAGAGTGAGTTATAGAGGGCATGCTTCCTCCTAGTTGTGATCCAGCCACTATCTCCCTTTCCGTCTCTTTGCGTTGCCTTCTGGCCTGTAACCTGATGCGAGTGCCAGATGTGGGGAGGTGGAGCAGAAGCAATCCAAGCTTTTTCGACCATTTCATGGAGGGGGTTATTTTATTATATTTGTGGTTCACAAAAATTTTCCTTTGGTTTTTCAGAATGACTTCTACGGAGAGTAGAAATTGCAAGCATATGGTAGTAAGCTAAATAAGATCCTGGAAAATGCTCTTTGGAGGAAGGGAGAATTTTCAAATACTGATAACGCGTGGTTGGTTGGGTGTGCTTTTTTTTTTTCTTTTAAATCATGCTGAAGCTTGCACTGTACATAGACTGCTGGGTGTAATTCCATTTATTTTTGGAGATGAATTGTGTTCATTTTAGCCATGCCTGTACCTGCAGCAAAGAGCTGCTGCTGCAAACTTTAAGGCACTTAAACGGCTCAGTGACTGCTACTACATGAGTTTGATCTGGTCACACAAGATTTCGAAACTTTTCTGGTTGTTAAAATACAGTGAAATGAAAACTACTTTCCTCAAATGTCAAACAGTACGCACTGTCATAGATTAATTCCTTCTACAGTTTTATAACCCCCCTTACACACAAAAAACCCACCACCAAAACAAACTTAAAGTCAGTTAAAAATCCCACCGGTGCATTCCCCTCTTTTACAGATGAGCAGGTTTCAGATCGCCAGGTTTGAGTTGCACTGAAAATTTGCCTGGACCTGTTATGTCCCAGCTCTTCAGAGGGGGCTCACGGCCACAGTGCTGCCCTGTGCTTCCTGCAGAGCCTGGGCTGGGGACATTAGAGTGGCCTCTGCCAGAGATAGTAGGTTGGCAGGGTTATCCCACAGACCTCATTAAAACTTAGTTGAGTAACCTTAATCTAAACGTAGTAGCATAATTTTTCAGTGTGAGGTGGTTGTCTGTTGTGTTCATGACTTTAATGAATTGGGGCTTCTTTGCGTGACAGCTATTCCACCTGAAAATAGGGGCAGTTTTTGTTAGCTTTCTGCTTCATAAGCACCAACTTCATAGAGGTATTCTGAATTTGTTGTACTTGCAAAATGCAAAACCCCAAAACAACTCTATAGAAAAAGATTATTCTTAATATGTGGAGTGGAAAGGGAAATGAATGAAAGAGGTGGGTTTCAGATTTGGGGAAAAAAGTGATTTTCAGAACCAGAATATCCTGCGTTTTGTCTAGTTATATTCTTGTTCTTTTTGAAGTATGAAAGGGTATTGAAGCATTATTACTGAAATGTTATTATGGAAACATTACTGAAATATTATGGGATTAATTCCCACAGTTTCACTGATTAAAATAGAAATCTAATTGAAGGATGTGCACTTTTCACAGCTATTATGTAAATAACTAGTTTTGTATTCCAGTACCTGAAATATCCTGAACAATTATAGTTACGTGATGAATACCCTGTATGCTGCTTTAAAATATAAAACATATTAACACATAAACCAAATGGGGGGGATATATTAAACCTGTAACAGTGACCTGTGCTTTATAATGCCTACATTCTGATCATTATTTCTTGCCACAGTATAAGAGACATGCTCACATTTTCTAGTCATTGCTGGAAATAAAATAGTTAAAATTACTCTTCTAGTATTGCTCAAAGCTGAGTACGAAGGTTTCCATTATGAGTGGCACAAAAAGTTCTTATCTACCCTTTGGTAAGTAGGTGAAACGCCTGTGTGCAGTAAGGGTAAGCTTACTTTCCTTTTAGTGTTATCTAAATACCTAATTTAGTTTTCCTTTGTATGGGCTCTGAAAGAGTAACTGACAAAAGCTGTCGTTTCTTAGACCGCACTTTGCATACAGATTCAAGTAAAGTGGTGGGCTTTCTCTGCCTCCAGAAGACAACTTTCCAAACCTGGTGGAATCTTTCCTTGTTGTCCTATATTGAGGTATTGCTCACCTGTGTCAGTACTTACCTCGTTTAACTTGGGCTTGAAATTAGGCAGGAGGGCATCATCACCACTGTACCAGTAATATTTAGGTTTCTGCAAGTGAACTATTGTCACAAGAGTATTTTGGATATTGAGAAGTTTTTAAGTTGTCAATAAACCATTGTATAATCATTACAAATAAAATAGTACATAGAATATAGTTATAGCATGGAGTATAACACAGCTCTTTTCGTGCTGCTCACCAAGCTAAGTGCTGGCTGTGTAATTGAAGGATAAAAGCAGTAATTTGCCCATAGAGACCTAACTAAGAGAACATTTTTTCCTTGATACATTTAAGTTGCTAGTGGAAATGTAAACAATGTTCAGATTTAGATCTTTTTTTTCCCCACAAAAAGTATCAAAATCAAGGTGAAATATTTGTTACAAGAAGATGTTGAATTTGAGTCTCTTTATTTGTAAATGCATGAAGAACTCTGCAGATCTTCATTCCTGAGGTGTGTGATCTTCCGAGAGAGATTTTCTCTTCCCCTCACCTAAGCTGTGAAGATCTCTGGCTTTGCACAATGTGTGTGACATAACAAATATCTTCAAAATCAAAGAAGTAACTGAACACATTCATTTTTCATAAGACATGGGAGTTAGGTCGATACATGCCTTCAGCAGAAGAGAGGGAGACAGGAACATGACATTTGCGCCCCTGTTGGCTCAGGGAACGGTTTTGACCTCTTGACAGTCAATCGTGAGGAGCAGTGGGATCACTGGTAGGGTGCAGATTAGTGAAAGCTGATTGGCACCAAGCACCAACCCTTCCCCGTGTTTGTAGACGTGACCACTTACAGCTAATAAGCTTATAATAATTTCTGCTTAAGCACAGGTGGTGAAAGTAGCGGTGAGAAAAAGGTGAGGAGCTTAAATACGGAGAAGGTATGGGCCGAATTGTGATGAAACACGTGCAGTGTGTGGTAATTGTCCCTCACCTTTTGCATGAAGGCGTATGTTTATCTCAGTCCTCAGTGCTGATACTCCTGCTTACACACCAGCTGTAGGGCAGGGGAATCAGAGACTTAGCTCCAACAAGAAGCATTACTTATCTCTCTGTTACATTGAATATTTTTGCAGTTGGGCATGAACATCAAGACTTTTGAGGGTTTCTTGTAGATCTTGTGCAGGAAATTATTCATGAGGGGCACATTTTGTTGTCTGTCTGAAGCACTCCACTTGTACAGAGGAATTGAGGAATGTAATTTTTTTTTTGTCTTCTGAAAGCTTAAAAAATTCTCTTCTCTAAACCAGATTGCTTTTCTGATTGGAAAATAGCACATGCCTTCCTGCCTACTTTGCATTTGTTACCTAAATGGAGTAAATTCAGCTTGGAGAGGCTTGGGAAGAAGAGAAGGATTTAAAATGATTCCCCTTTAATTAATCCCAGGAAAATTCTGGCAAATCTGTCTTTTCTTAGTGCATGCTGTATGTCTTTAAACTCCATTTCATTCTGATCGTTCAGACAAGTCAGGATGGGTTTTTTACTCCCCACAATGATAGTTTGATTTGCCAGTAACTAGGTTTTGGGTTTACCTCATTTTAGTACATACAGAATAAGGAGTGTGTGTTGTCGTGATTTCTTTCTTTTTGAAACCTAATTTTCTGTAAAAGAAACATTTCAATGGTGATGTTAGTTAAATCTAGCTTTGAAGTGCTGACCTTTTATGAAATAGTGTTTTGCTACCAGTTGTTATAAGCCAGTGATGATAACAGTGGTGATAATTTTTTCCTCCTCTAAAATATAAATCTTTGGTTTGTTTAAACATGGTGTTACTAGAACAGGGTAAGCTCCCTCTGTGGCAGATTATAGTACCTTCTTTCTTTGGGGAAAAAGAAACAAACACAAGCAAAACAAAGAAACGACCCAAGGCTTATTTCTTTGTTATCTTTCTTGGCTAACACATGAGGACCTTGGGTCCTAATTCATGTGTGTTATATGCTTCTAAGTTCTCAGCAGTCTGAGACAATATGAGGACTCCATCCTGAAAAGTAAAAAACATTCCGAGCTTACTTCAAGAAAGCATTTGTACATAATCTTTACAGTTAAGGCCATGAATGGAGCCCTGTACTTAATGTTAGGTAAGGCAGTTCAGAGAATTGCAAGACTTAAGTATTTAATCCAAAGCATTATTGCTGTGGTGTTAACTAACAAACTGTCTTCCCAGTGCTACATTCTCACAAATGTTCTCATATTTATGTATCGGATTGGAGTTGTTTTCTATACAAAGCTTTTTCCATCTTTATTTTTTATTCAAAATATTTTTCAGGATTTAATTATTAACATCAGGAGAAATGCCATTTTTTTAGCAAATGAAAATAAAAAAGAGTATTTCCTGGAACAGTTAATGTGATTAGTTCTGGTTTACATACCTTAAGTCCTGGTAGTGTATCTTCTGGGAATGTTACTGGAAATAGAATCGGTTTTTCTAAAATGTATTATTTTCTACTGTTCACCTCTCTATACAATTTTTATTGTAGTATACTAGAACTGCTACTACTTTCTTCAGGTTCATTCTGATATCTGATATGGTCGCCAAGAAGATCTCACTGTGGAGGAAGACAGCTTTGTTTTCATCCCTCTTTAGCAGATCTTGACAGCTCTGCCTGTGAATCCAGTGCCCTTTCCAGAATGCTTGCATAACATTATTCTGGAGAATTCCTGTGCTGTCTTGCTACCACATACCTAGAGTTAGTAATTTTTTCTCCTTTCTCACCCAGGAATATGTTTAGATTTCCTGTATTTTTACAGAGATAACATCCATCATCCTTTCTCGTGGGTTTAATTGAAGTTTAAGGCAGTATCTGACTGTTCTTGTAGTGTCACTGTAAGTTGCAACCTGAAGCAAAAAGGCAGAGTGCCTGATACTACCCACTTAAGTACACCTGGCTTACTAAATGACCTTGAACAGGTAATTTTATGTCTCTCTTCATCCCGAGATCTATAAACTTCTCATAATAAAACATATATCCACCTTTGCAAAAGCTCTTTGAAATCCATGAGTAAAAGGTATCCCATAAGGTCAAAATATAAATTATTTATTGCTACATGGCATGCACAGCATGCAGACTGTAAGGTTATAGATATCTTGTCTGTTGCTTGTTCCTCTGAGAATAAAAGTCATACCTTCAGAGCTCTAGCTAAAAAAGTATTCATTGTATGAAATCTAATATCATTTTATGTGTATGAGTGTGTGATAATACTGAAACTTTGGTTTCTCCAAGGAGTCGGTTTCAAGCGTTAATACCCAGCTTCGTCTGAGAGGTGCAAATGTAGTTTTCAAAATAATAAACATTTTTAAAATAAAGAATGAATATGAGAAGACCAAAAAGAATAGTCATAGGTGAGGCAAATACTGGGTTTAAGAGTAAGCAGATTAGAGTTTCATGGCATCAAAATCGTGATGCCAAAATCAGTTACTACAGCGTAAGAGATTACTTGACTTCCAAGTGTTTGCTAGTGCTTGTAGCCATTTGTTTTGTACTGACATGCCAGCAGTGTGCTTTAAAAGAAACTGATTTTTCTTTTAGTATGTTTCCTAGGATTTGTTGTAGGTCCTACTTGTCATCAAAAGAGTTGTGTTCTCTGCTTACTGTTTACATTATTTATTTTATTGATTTAGGTATGTGTTATATGTATGTGTATGCATAGCTTATCTTGAAAATATATATAGGTAGAGATATAAAGCATGCAGAAAGCATGAACAGGCTTGTTGCAAGAACAGGCCTTTACACTTCAATGTGAATATTCTCAACTGTACTTGGAAATCAGTAGGCAGCTAGCACAGGTTTTCTACAACTGCTATGCATGTTCTTGCTGATATACGCAACTTTAATAATTTGGTTTCTCTGTAACAGTTTTGGCCTCTGAAAGAGTGTAAGGAATGGTTTTCAGTGGAGCACACTTAAATTACCTAGAAATGAGATCTGTGACATGAGCATAAATCTCAAGTGGTTGGCCTTTAATTGAAGTCCAGATATTAGGTCAAATTTGTATCCAGCTAAATCCAAAAGAGCTTTTAACTATTTGGGATAGGCACAGACTTTCAAGTACTGACAGTAGACACAAGAGGGTTCTTGCATAGGTTTTCAAACTCCTCTTGGGGATAACAGACTCCTGGATACGTTTGGTTCTCTACTGCACTTTTGGATAAAGGGCAGTTTTACAGCTGAAGTCATGTCCAGTTGGAAAGATTGGGGAAATGTTACCAGAAATCAGATTGTGACAGTGAAGAGAAACAGTGCTATTCCCAAGTAAGAGCTTTTTCAGAAAATTGTTCAAAGAAAAATTGCTTCTACATATCAATACATTTCGTTTAGAAGACTGTACTTTTAGACCATAGTAAAGTATCTGGTTAAAAGGAGTCATCTGCTTGATCTCCTTGGAAGTATTTCCCTTTATGTTGCCTTCTGTATTGGTTCTCTTCCATTACACTTTAGGCACTGTTTTGCATGTTCTTTGTATTTATTGGGTACTTTCATCTAGCCCTCCTCACAGCTGTAGAATCTGATGCCTTGGCTAGTCTGATTTTTCTTATCTACCCACCACTCTGACTCTTCAGAATGCTGAGGTACTGCAGGCTATATATTTATAAAAGTAATTCATCTAATTTACATATAGCACATACAGATATTAAGTGAGTGTGATGTATTAGAGGTTGCAGGGATACTGTGTCATGGAAGCTTCCTAAGAACCTAAACCCTAAATGGGTACTTTGTCACTTCTTTCTCCTTATCCTTCTCAGTAATCTCCATTGCAAATACAAATGTTAGTGTCACTGTTATGTAGGGGACACTCAGCTCAATATTTCCTTTGCAGTTTTTTCCCCTTGTGTTATGAAATATTTAAAGTCATAAAATAATATTGAGACCACAGGATTTTTTTTTAAAAACCACACTTTTGTAGAGAAGAGCAGCGCTGCAGACAGGAGCCGTAGTCTCGTATTACCTGGTTTTCTAAAGTTGAGGTATTTTAATTGGCCCTGTTACTTAATTTCCAACACACCATTCATTGCTTCCACTGGGGGCTCTCCACTGTTGCTCCTCTCAAAAAGTGTTTTCACATGTGCCCCTCAGTGCCCACTGTATATGCTTTAATGTAGTATTGTACAGCCGGTGTATTCAGAATTGCGTTAAATCCAAAGTCTCCAGGCAGCAGGTCACTTAAGAAATTACATCTCTCTTGGCTGATAGGGACATAGATTGGCCTTTCTTTACTGGTCTCTTGACATTGTTTGTAAAATTTATTTTACTGTAGTTATCTTTTCCTCTTGATCTGGAAGGGCTTACACTTCTGGATGCTCATCACTGTATGTTGCACTCCCTCCCCTGTAAAATTTAAAAAGTGGAAAATTTGGCATTTTTTTCCAAAAGCCTTTCAAGGAAAAAAAATCCTTCAGCAGCCCCCTAATACCTTAACTTTCTTTGAACAGTAACATCAGCAAGCAAATGCGGTGTCAAATACGCTTATAAAGAGAATCACACCAGTTTGAGAACAAAGCGCCCTTTAGTGTAAATTCATGGCCTCAGTTCACTTAAACTACATTGTATCCACTCCTGTCAGGCTCTTTTCTGGGAGTAAAGTGATTGTCCTTGAACCTTGGCTCTGCTGAGTTAAGTTAGAAACATTTTCAAAAATATGAGTGGTTATCAGAGTGTGTAGCTATTCCAAAACAATAGTATCCAAACCCCACAACTCCCATAGCATCATGGAATCACGGAATAGTTTTGGTTGAAAGTGACTTTACAGATCATCCTGTTCCAACTTCCCTGCATGGACAGGGATACCTTCCACTAGACCAGGTTGCTCAAAGCCCCATCCAACCTGTCCTTGGACACTTTCAGGGATGGAGCATCCACAACCTCTCTGAGCAGCCTGTTCGAGCATTTTGCCACTCTCATAGTAAAGAATTTCTTCCTAATATCTAATCTGAATTTACCCTCTCAGGTTAAAGCCATTTCTTCTTGTCCTGTCACTACATGCCCTTGTAAAGAGTTCCTCCTCAGGTTTCCAGTAATTCCCCTTTAGATACTGGAAAGTTCTGTAAGGCTTCCTGGAGACTTCTCCAGACTGAACAACCCCAACTCTCTTAGCCTGTCTTTATAGGAGAGGTGCTCCAGCCCTCTGATCATCTTCATGGCCCTCCTCTGGACTCAGTCCATCAGGTCCACATCCTTCCTATGTTGGAGGCCACAGAGCCGGATGCAGCACTCCAGGTGGGGTGTCATGAGAGCAGAGTAGAAGGGGAGAATCACCTCCCTTGACCTGCTGGTCACATATGCAATAAAGAGAAAACCAGCCTTCACATGTCCAGGACCCTACATGGCTTTATCATTCAAAATCAGCACTGCAGTGTCATCTGCAAATCAGTTGATACAAATGCACATCACAAAAGAAAGTCACAAGATGGTCTTGAAATATTGCTCAGCAAGTAAGGCTGGATTGCCTTTGGACAACGGTAGTGGCCATATACTTGGAGTTTAAGGTGGCCCTGTTGCGGTATCCTGCTTGTCAGGTGGAGGTGTACTTTGGCAACAGAGCACATCAGTTCTCCCACAGTTGCTTTGACTGTCTGTTGGATTGTGGTTGAATTTCTGACTTTTGAAGACAAAGTATGACTTTATGTCCAGATTATTTCAAATTGTCTCTGTCTTTGCCATACTGCTGTTGAAACTGCCAGCAAAATGTTTTCTTTGAGCCTTTTTTGTCTTGATATGTCACGTGCCCTGCCTATTTTCTCTTTAGTTTGGGGGAAGAAATTGCACAGCAGAAAGGATAGTTAATTTCAACTTGGCTGATTTCTTCTCAAAAGGATACTTGCTTCACTCAAGACAAATGGCTTAAACAATATTATATATATTATTGCATTATTAACTTGAAGCTTAGAAAATGTAGGTTCGTAAGAACCCGGGACAGGCAATTTGTAAAAGTCTAAATTACTCATAAGTCTCATATTAAAGGTTATTTGCTAATGGTTTTAAGAAATAGTCCTGTGAACTGTCAAGTACTGCTTTTTCAAGATGAGTCATGACAGCTGCGTGTTTGAAAGATAAAGATGGGAATCTCTTTGCCAAAAGGAAAGCAATGAAATAGCCATGTATTCTTCCAAACATGACTTTTCTCCTCATTAAGCTGACCTTGTATCTTTTTGTGCTTTAGTACAGCATGCTCAAGTGCAGTCTTTAAGAAAATGAAATGCACTGCCCATAATGTTGATATTTTTGCTAAAGTAATACTTTTGAGATTGCTTTTGTGGAAAATTTAAAGCGTGTAAGCATGGTATGGGTCACTAATTTTACACTGAGGGAAGACCTGTCAGGCCTGCTATTGGCAGTTGATAGCAGTTGTAATGTGTCTGCCATCTATTTTCAAAGATTGTGTTTGACTTTTTCATACTAATATACAATATGACATAAATAAATGTGTGTAGGAGTCCTCAGGATGGGACAGGATTTGCAGTGTGTTCTAAATATTTCAGATTAAAATGATCAAGCGGTATTCTGCTTCTGAGCTTTTCCCTTCAGTCTTACATATGAACCTACTTTGCAGTTGATTTTGGGGAAAACCTAGTACAAAGTAAAGCTGTAAACAGATTCCTGTTTTGGAATTCAGTGTGTTGAGCTTCTTAAGAGTTAGCAGTAGACCCAAGTTCTGACATGTTTCCTCTTATCGTAGACTTAAATATTCAGCTCTAACCACACTGGGGGTTATTTGAGATTGTGTAGCATTTCTGCTCAGAATTAAGTCTCTGTAAGAATTGTCTTATTTCTACTGCAAATATTTACCTGCACACCTACATTTTATTGTTTCTGTAGTTAAATGAAATGAGTATTGTCTTACATGCTTTAAAGGTGTCATTTGTTATTACTGCCACTTATAGCAAACCTGCACTTTTGTGTGATAAGTGAGCAAGTCTGGTTTCTGTTGAACACCTAACTGTCATTATGTTAAATATTCCTTAATACGCTACATTCAGTCATTGCTGTTGAATTATCACAAAGGTTGTGGGTTTTTTTCCTCTTTTATTCTCAGAAGTGGGATTTGAAGTTCTGAATTTGCACAGTACTAAAGTTCAATGCCGATTTTGTCACATCTACCTCATTATAAAAAACAGCACAGACCAATTGTCCTGAAGTTGATATTTATTTCGTAGCAGAGTATTTAATTATTTTATTGTAAATTAAATTCAATTGCTCCTGCTTTTCCTTTCACTTTTTGTTTTATTTGATGGGCTGCAGTCTCTGGCTTTTGGTTTTCTCATCAAATAGTGTCAGCTCTGCTAGTTCTCAGGAGTATTTGTGCTTGGACTTAGTTAAGTTTCATGGTTCTGTCTAATACTGATAGAAATTGCCACTTGAAAACTGTTAATGGAAAACCTAACTTTCTTCAGTTTCTCTTCTGTACCTCATCTCATCCACTGATATTTTGGATGTTTAATAATACCAAAATTTGGCGTGTGACCCTGCTTTATGGTGTACCACATTCTGAGTGGTTAAGGCAAGTGGCCAGTCATCAATGTTTGCTATTCATCATCACCATTCACCACTCAGCATCACTAAGTGCTGCTTCAGGTGCTTGTAAGATTTGATGAGAGTGGATGATGTAACATTAAATTAGCTTATTATTTATTCTCAGATTCATAAAAAGCAGCTGTCCCTGTGTTCCAGTTTCTCCCATGTGACACTAGTTGTAATCAGTAGCATCTCCTTTCTTCACTGAGGTCTCTTGGAAGGATGTGAAAGCCCAGAATTTCAGGATCTGCAAGATGCAGTCTCTGTGTTTCCTCCTTGCTTCTTATGGGTACTGGCTTTTCAAATGCAAGGCAATGTCTGCAAGCCACCAGCAGTTAGAAGACTGCTGAATGTTGACGAGACATGAGATTTTTGTGACTTCCTGAAAATGTTAGTTGTCTCTTAAAAAAGAGATCTAGGTGCAGAGACCTGAGTATTCATCACCAGATATGGCAGAATAATTTGCCATATCCTGAACTAAAAGATAGAGGTCCCACTTGCGTTAAACACAATAGCAACTTTCTGTTTCAAGGGAAACACAGGCAATGGATCAAATCTTGCTAAGTTCGCACACTGTTACTGTTGTGGCCAGCTGGAGCGTTACGCTGTTCTGCCCTTCCTGGTTATCAGAAACCTTGAAATTTCACCAAATTATTTCATCTTTAATCCTCTACCTTGATTGAGTCATATGTTGTCATTTAGAAATATTTTATTTCTAGGTAAGACTACATGAAAGAAAACCTACCTTATCCTTGGATTAATTAGTATGGTTTTGTTTTGCTATTAATAGTAAACATTTTCTTGTCTGACTTTTATCTAGTTTAAACTTTTGTCTAATTCAAATCTCAGCCATTGAATCTTGCCAGCTGTCAGTCTGCAGATTTTGGGAACCTTTTACTTTTAAAAGTCCTTAGAAGTACTGCTGTTTTGAGATGAGGTGAAATAAAGAGATTGAGCTGATTTTAAGAATATATTCACTGGAAGGCACATTCTGGAGAGCATAAAGTAATTTCTTTTTAAAAAATTCCAGACTCTTCATAAGTTAGCTACATTCTGTTAAAAACGTGTGGTAGCACTAGATGCTAATACATTTATGTAACATGTTGTGTTAATACAACATTTTTTTTCTATGCTCTAGTATTTCCATTCTGGTTCTGCTTTTCTCTGCTTGCTCAACTTCCTGTGCTGAGTTCCTCTTGTGTACCGCCAGCACGGATGGAAGCAACTCATGCTCTTGAACTTTTCTCTCTGTGGGTTGAGGCCCATTTCCACCAGAGAGCACCTCTCAGTGTCTCACCCATAGAGAGCACTGGCAAGCACTCTGCCTCAGACGGTCTGGGCAGGGGAGAACAACTTTTTTTAGTTTGCAGGAGGAGAAAGAACTGAGCCAGGAGCTGACCATTTCCAGATTGCACTGAAAGAACCCCTTTTTCTTCTCGGGTATCCCTTCTTAATTAAAGGCAAAGGAGTGAAGCAGTAGAGATTAAAAAAAAAAAAGAAAAAAGAAATCCTCATCAACTGTTACTCAAAAATTTCAATTAACCGTAGTCATCAAACTTGTCTTAAAAAAAAAAAACACAATTGCCAGTGGACATGCCCATACAGAACTTAATTGCTATATATGGCACACAGCTCAGTATTGAATTCTCCAGTTAGATATTGCAGAAACTTGCACACAGAATGCTCTGAGTGGATGGCTGAGTGCATGTTTATGAAGTTATGAGAGCCTTGATGAGCTGTCTTCAAGAAGTGTGGACGTTTTGTGAAATGAAGAGAGAAGTCAACAGTAACATCTAAGAACTGAGAAGTCAACAGTAATATCTAAGAGGTTGAGAGAGGAGGGAGTGTCTTTTCATTGCCCTTGTATGGACAGAAATCAAAAGGTTCTTAGCACTGTAGGTGCATGTACTGCTAGTACAGAGGCTGACTGTGAGCAATGCCAGATACTACAAATTCCAGTGGAAGTACGTTTGATACGATTCTTGTGCCCTTTGAGAGGAGATGCAAAGGTCAGAAAAACTAGATTTATCTACAGTATCGTATTTATTTTTCCTCAGCTGGTAAAAGGAATAATCTTAGTTTTCAAGTAGTGGTGAATTAGGAGTTCCTAAACTGATAAAATGTCGATGTCATTGACATGTAAGTCAACAGGTTTTCAGTTTTGACTTGAAAAACAAATGTTTTTGTTAATGTTCAGTTAGAGGAGTTTGAAAAAAATACCTAATATTTGAAAACTATATGTTTGCATCTACATTTATTGAAATGTAACATGTGTAAATCACTGTACTGTCTTTGTTCTTGATCTGAGCAGTAATATCCTTATGGTACGTCTTCGCAGTCAGTCCTGATAGTTTCTGGTTGTTCTCTATGCTGGTGCGGTACCCCTCCAGTCTTTCTCATAAAGAACGAGACTTAATGCTGCCCAGTCAGCTTTCCTGAAAGTCAGTGGCCTCCTGCCTTGGATAAAGCCTAGTGAGTCAGCTTTGTGATCTTATGGTTTGAAATGTCTTGCTATTTTGCAATGGAGGGCTGTTACTATAGCTGTAAATTTGGGTACCCCTTTGCGTACTCCAAACTGATGTGATTGAAGGGATTGTGAGGGTGGAATTGGATCCTCCTGGGTATGGTATAGAGAGTGAGAGAAAGGACTAAAAACTTATGTTTTGGAATTAAAAAGACTGAAAAGATGTTTTGAGATGGCTTTACCAGTCCTTGCCCCAGGTGTGGGTATGTTAGAAGGGCAAAGAACACAAGATGGTGGTGGTATGTCCTGAGTGCCCGATTCACTCTTTTTAAAGAAAAAAGTAAAGGAAGGAAAAGAAAACATAAACTTAAGAAAACTGTGAAATGCATGCAATGAAAGCAGTGTTCTGTTTATCAGTTTCAATTATTTGATCATGCTAGAATATAGATTGTAAATGTTTTAGTGAAGGTGCATCTTCCTCATATCTTCTCAAAGTCACCTGTGGCTGGGCAAAGAAAATGAAGTATTAATGAAATATATTTCTTAGAGAAAACTTAGGTGAACCTCTTCTGCTGTGTAAGATAGATCTGTGTCTTACCCTAACATGAAAAAGTCTCTAATGCTAGAACTAGTTTTGAATGTCACCTGCTCATCCCCAAATTAAGTGTATAATTCCTGTGAAACTATTTAAAAGCTAGCAACAACTCTGTAATTTCATTGGAAGCATGTATTCACTGCCTGATAAAGCCAAAGAGCCTTTCCTTCTTTGCTGTTTCATGTTCCCTTATTCCCATTCAGAGCAGTGTTTTCTGTCAGGAATATTTTTTCACTCATTTCTCCTTTTCCTTTTTGTCTAGAATTAGTCTGTTCACTGCAGTGGAATATTCCCACTTCTCCATTAGCTTTATCTCTATACTGTTCTTCACTAAGCACTCTTTTTAACAACATCTGTGTACTTTCACTGCTTTTTCAGCCTTCAACTCCTATTTTATTGCTACAATGAGCTTCTTCTGTTACCTCCTTTTTATTTACACATAACTCTTTCCTTAACACTGTGATTATTGTGTTTGTGTTCACCATATTGTTTTGACTTTAAATTTCTCATTTTATGATTCCTGTAAATATTAGCAAGATAGTTCTAGCTATGGTATCTGACTGGGATGCTCCCATTTTTTTATTTTCCTTAGATTTATACTTCACAAGTGAAGTGTTTTGTGTGTGTGCATTCTTGTGAAAAATCATTTTCCTTCTGGTGATTGTGTGTCAGTATATTTTCTTGAATATCAGAGATACTCTCCCTAATCTTCAGGTTTTGTCCCATTAGTATCATTTTCCTATTTAACCAGTATGCTTGATGCGTCTTGTTTAGATATGGAATTCATATGGAAAATGCAAATGAGATAAAAGAAAGTTAAGATTGCAAAGCAGTTCCTGTTCTATTGGGCTAAAAGTTGTATGTAACTCCAAATAATGTTCATTTTGCTTACCCTATGCCATGTAGTGCTTTGAGAAGAAAGGACATACTGGGAAAAATAAACCCCCTCAATTTACTGCGAATATGTTTTTCTGCTGAATATAGTCTCCTTATGGAACCAGATTATTTCTTCCTGGACTGAGGATCTTTCCCACAGATTCCCTCTGTAACTAACTAACTAACTTCCATCCATAGCATGGAAAAGAGTAGAAAATAGGATTTATGCTGCTCCAGAAGGGGCCTCATTCCCATTTTGTTTCTAGCTCCTCTGCAGCAGAAAGGTTGGGCCTCAGCTCATAGTGTTGATCATAGCGTTGGAGCAGGTTTCCCCGGAGCCTTGGGCAGGGGAAACTCTGCCCTCTGCTTTCCTGAGTAGTGCTGTCCTCAGGGAGAGGGGTAAACAGAAAAGGTGTTGGGGCAGCATTGGCAAAAATTGTATGTACAGGACAGCCACTATTTCTTCACAATTTCCATTTTATTTTCCTGAAAGTACAACCACAGCCTCTAACACTGTTTTCCAGTTTCTGGAGAAACCATAAGTTCGTGATCAATGTTGTCTTTAAGGGGAATGAAGTGGTGTAATGGGAAAAGATGGAAATAGAAGGAATCACAGAATATGCTAAGTTGGAAGGACCCAGAAGGATCATCAAGTCCAACTCCTGGCCCTGCCTAGCACCATCCCTAGGACTCACACCATGTTCCCAAGAGCATGGTACAAACGCTCCTTGAACTCTGTGCTGTGACCACTTCGTTGAAGAGCCTGTGCCCAACCACCCTTGGGGTGAAGAACCTTTTTTTTAATATCTACCATAAAGCAAAAGGAGATAATTCTGTTTCTTGATCATATAAGAAAAGAGCAGGTACAAAGCTGCAGAAATTGTTCTGCGGGCTTGGCAATTATTTTACAGTGCTTCATCCACAGCTTTCTTGAATAGTTTGCAAATCTCAGCAATGAAATGTCTGGGTAAGGCTATGCTGGTTTGTGCCCAGCTGCGCTGCCCAGTGCTGTGAGCCCTGGGAAGAATAAATTGGGTATCTGTATGCTGTGTGCCAAGGTAATAGGGAAATGGTGTACTAATGCACAAGTGGAAAGGCTTGTTCTGTAGGCTGTGAACTCCTTCAGTGAAGGTAGGACAGAGCACTGTGCTTGTATGTGTACTTTGCCTTTTACAAGCAGGAAAACTTCTGAATAGTGAGGTGCAAACCCGCCTGGGGTTTGGCATTCAGGAGGGAACTCTGAAGCTAAAACTTCGGTAGGTTTCCCCACTTGACAGTGTATTTAAAAAATGTGTAAGATATTTGTCGTGGTACTGAGTTAAAGCAAGATAAATGGTGTCATTTTAAAAAACTACATATAGAAGCACTGACACGGAAGTTTGTAGCGTGGATCATTTGTTATTTGTGCTTTTTTGCTTTTGCAGGAGGGTTGGGTGCTGGGAGGAGTTGAACCATAGGTTGTTGCTGAGAGAAGAGTATTTATTGCAGCAGAACTAAAATTACAGGCAAAAAATTAAAGTACTCTAGGGGGAAAAGAATAATTCTAGCATGCCAGATACTCAGTATTAAGCATGCTTAATATTCAGTTTAGTCTCATATGACGTGTTTATGACTGGTGTGTGTGCCCCAACAAAGGCACTGCCTAAAAATGTATTTGCTAATTAGTTTTTGTGCAAGAAGTAGAGAGAGCCCCTATATTCCTCTTCCCCATCGACAGCACCATTTGCTTTTCGATAGAGGAAGATGCAGAATGATTTCAAGTGTGCCAGGTTTGGGTTTCTCCAGGAGTCGCACACTTAAAATCAGCAGAAGGGAGGGAGGGGAGTTACTCTGTTATCATCAAGCTCTGCTAATGTAGCCCGGGTGCCACGTGACTGCAGAAAAGGCTATTATCTCAATGAAAAGGAAACTGCTTTTTAGAGCAGCAACAGAACAGAAGCAGGAGGAATTTTCGAGTACTCCACCATGCTGGATTGTCAAAGGGGGATCTCTCTGATCAGCAGTTAGGGAAGGATTAGCGTGGCCAGTTTGTCAGCTGTCATTAGAAGCAGATGACAGAGATGATAAGCTGCTGTGTGCGCACGTCCTCACTCAGCATGTGCTTTGGTTTACATCAAGACATAACACTGGTTTGGGATAATGGAGAGCTGATATTTTTAAGGCTATAAATTTTCCGGTAATCGTCTCCCCCCCCTTTTTTTTTTCCTTTTTTCTTNCCTCCCATTTTTAATAAAAAACCAGTGTGATGGATGGGGGATTTATCTACATCTTGATCTGAAGACGCAGAAAAACTAATAAGATCTGCCTTCATCTGCAAAGGCTGGAAGACGACAAGGTGTGTTTCTGAAGTGCTGTGACTTCATTGTTAGTGCTTTCTCTTTGCACGTATGTGTGCTCCTGTGTGCATCATAGGTGTCTGGATGTTGGGGGTGCAGGAGGGCAAGGGGGTGTTGGTTTGGGGGTGTGGGAGGAACAGCTAATTTCTGTTTGAGTAAGAGAGTTTAAAGATAATGTCTCTAAGTAACAATTGCAAAGAAATAATGTAAATTTGAGTCTGCAGTTTCTGTTGTTACCCCTCCACCCCCCCCATTTTAATGGCTACAGGTGTACTTGTGGTTGTCTGTGACAGTTTTATGGGTTTATGAGGCTAAATATATCTTAGTGCACAGGAAATATTTTTGTAAGCAAGTTTTCTGGTATCCAGAATTATACACAAACCTATCTATATTTTCCCACTGTCAAGAGGAGGTGGAGCCTGAGAGTGTCTTTTTCATTGCAGTAATTAGTATTCAATATTCAGTAATTTATATGCACATGAAAAAGTACAAAGTATGTCAGAGTGAGACATTTTTGCAATAAAGCTTTCTCTTTCTGACCAAGAGCTTGAGTAGACAAAACACACTGAGACATTGGTAGTTGTTATATAACTTTCTGTATTCTCTAATCTTAATAGTTTTCTTTACAAGTACATGATCATGTAAACAGAATGACATTCAGTTAATCTTCAGACCTCGTATTTATCTCATGGTTATGCATGATGATGTCGTTAAATATCTTGGTAGTATTTACCTTTCTTTTAACCTTGGGAGGACAGTATTTAATATTGCAGATTAATTAACTAATAATAACCCCCTTAAAAAGGTTATTGGTAGTTACTTGTAGTAAAGTGAAGACAGTATGCTCTCTCCCCTGCTTGGGAAGTTATTGCAGGCTTGTTGACTTTATTTTCATCTCGTACATAGCATTAAGCCCAGCGTTTCTCCTTAAATCACAGCAGTAATACTAATCCTGGACCACAAAAAAAGAAGATAAAATTAAGTGTTTGGATTTGTATAGGAGTGCTGGTTGTCATTTCTTTAGAAATTTGCCTCCAAAGTTAAGGGCAGGGTTGAGAGGATGCATATGATCAGTCATTACTGCAGTGCACTGGCAGTTTGCTAAAAGTGTGTTTTCCTGGATTCATATTGAAATAGCAGTGGTGACTATCATGCTTAGAATCGGTTTAATAATTAACTAAATACATACAGGAAATGCCTTAGTTTATTTTATTTAGGACTTTGAAAAACTCATGCTACTTTGAGATAGGAGGGAGAAAGGAAAATATTATTGTTTTTTAAATTAATGTAGGTTGTGTTTGAAGAGACTTTATTTCATACTGTGAGGGCAGAGCCAGAAACATAAACAAGTTTGTGCTATTTATTTGCTTGTTCTCTTTTGTATCGGTTTGATTATTTTAATTGCAGCATAGTAACATTTTGGTACAGAGGCCTGGGGCAGGCTGTGCCCTTGAGTAGAGGCTTGAGAGCCTGTCACGTTCGCGGCACCACATGTCAAAGCCACGAGAACAATGAAACTTCCTCTCTGCTTCTTGTGTTTTCTTCCTTTATTTCATTACAGAAGATCTAACAAGATAGTGGGGGCCAAGTAGTGCTTACTGATATGTTGCTACCTGTGTTTTGCAGAAAAATAAATTTTTGCTGCTTGTACAGTCATTTTGGTTTCCCTGATGCCTTTTAGGATGTATTAAGGGAGGAGAAATTTGAACAAAATCAACGTTTTGTGTAGACTGTGTTCTTCAGGTGGCTCTGTGTTCTCACAGAACTCAAGTTGGGATGTTTTCTTTCGTAAGCAGTTTCTTACAGAATTATTGTATATAGCATATATAGAACTATCTTTGACCAGAGTAATTTTGTTTGCCCACTTTTCAAAATTATATATGCTTCTGTAGTCAACAGGGTTATGCTGGAAATGTTCAAAAGGTGATGCTCTCTTTCTTTTTTTTTTTTTTCTTCCCTGTTTTGTTGTCATCTCTAGAAGGGAAATTTCTTGTGTAAGGAAGGAGGGAAGGTATGACTGCATTGCGAAATATACCATATTGCAAGAAAAAAACCTTTCTTGGAAAGTGTGAACTAGAGTTGTACTTTGAAATGCTTCTTTTTTCCACTCCAGAGTTCTTAGAACGATTTTTAATAATAAATGTCATTAGGAAGTCAACTGTCTGGTTAAATTTTATAGTGACATTTTATTTATTTATTTATTTATACAGACTAGTCACAGAAAAGAATGAGGAAAGGTGTGAAAACAACCTTGATTCTCAGAATCTACTTTATTAAGTACAATAAGTTTGTTAGCACTTTACTACATAATAGCCCCATAATTGTAATAAGAAAGCTGAGTTAAAGACTGAGGACTGGATCTACAAGCCAAGTTGTTAGAGCTGAGTAAATGAGAAGGGTGTTTGTAAGTTGATAATCACTGTACTTGTGAGGAAATCCCAATGGAGTCATCTTACTGCCTTCATTCCTCCTTAGCTTCTCTTACTGCTTACGTTCATCCGTGGCAGGCCTAGAAGGATGCCTGAATTGGACTAAAAATTATTATTAGCAGGTAAAGCTTTGGTGTCTGGAGGTGAGGTATAAGATGCGAAAGCCTGTGTCTTTCATAAGTGGGCTGCTCTCAGTACCAGGAGTGAGGGTGATCCCTGCGTCGTTACCCTGATAGCTGAAGGTGTACGGTGAGGCCTTGGGGAGGGCTCTCCGGATTGTGAGGATACAGAGCATAAGGAACAGTGCAGGAACTGGATGAAAATTGTAAATGAAGACTCAAACCAAAAGTTTATGATAAATGCATTTAATTTGCAGTGTGTGTTGTACTTGAATCTCCTCTTTGCTGCTTCCGTTTAATTTTCTCCTTTGCATGCTGTCCCTAAACAAACTTCATCAGGATGCTATACTGCTGTGATTTTCCATTTCTGATAGCAGAGGCTGTTGCGATTGAGCAACACGAGATTCTCATGAAGAAACTTCTGTTAGAACTGCATGGAATAAAACTATTTTTGGTCCTTTTCCTGAAGTTTTTCCAGGTGTTCAGTCCAAGTAGTTATAAATGTGTGTTATTTTTTGCTTTGAGGCAGTGTATTGCAGACTTCTGGTCAGCTCCTTCTATGAATGTAGTGGATGTTCCTCTCTTTAGTAATTATATTCCATTACAATCCAAAATTAAAAATACTTGGAATAGACATTGATTCTTTCTTAGCAGTTGTGATTCTTCTTTACCGTAAACTGTTTCATTATTAACAAAAATTAATTCCAGTTTATTTTTACAAAGAGAATAAAATGGCTCATAATTAGCGTTCAGCTTTAGTAGTAGAGTAACCTTGTTTTCTTTGGGCTACAGGATACAAGCATAGCTTTTTCAGGCCCATGGAGTGATCTATGACCTACAAAAGAGAGAACAGTTTGACATCTTCTTCTAGTAGACTAGGAGGAAAATCGAAGCTTCTGTAAAGTCAGTGATAAAATTCTGATTTATTTCAGTTGAGTCATAGCGTCCCCATAGAACTGTTCAATTTTTTTACTGTGTCATTTCTGCTTTGGGGAGCTTATATGGAGAGCTGTTGTAAAGCTTATAGGGTGTTGTCTGTAAGCATTGTGGAGGCCAAAGGTATATATGGATTTAAGACGGAATTAGGCACCACTGAAGATAGGTTCAGAGGGAGGAGGAGGCACAGCAGCACTGCAGCTAAGCTTGTACCACTGATTGTCAGAGACAGAGAGGAGATGTGGGGGGAAGGATCATTCTACAGCTGCCCTGTACCTTCTTCCAAGATACCTGCTATTAGCTTCCATGACAGATTAGTCACTAAATAAATGTTTTTTTTGTTTGACTCATATAGCCATTTCTATGAATGTTTTATTTGGTCACAGCCTGTATTCATATTTATGTGTGTGTGTATATACACATAGACGCACATGACTACAGAGCTGGTGTTCATCAGATTTTATTTCTTGGCAGTTGACTAAGTAAAGCAACAACATTTTTATGAGTTTAAGTGCTTTGAAATGACAATTAAACTTTCATCTTCTTCTGTTATTGCTGGTTGCAGTATTGTACTAAAGCAAATAAAATGAAGACCGACATGAAATTTGAAGTTATTAGTACATACTTTTCATGTTCACAGATCAGTTTTTGTACTCATGGATGTATTAAAAACATCAAGTTAGTCATACTTTGTAAGTGTTGGCAAGACACTCGTGTGGCTCTGACATAATTTGGTAGCTTTAATTTTTGTGCTTAGTAACAACGTGCGTAGTCAGTGCTTGCAAAGGCTTTGCCAGAAGTTTAATGTCCATCTAACGTATATCTGTTTTAGGTACAAAACTGTAATTCTGCATGTTGGGAGGTGATACAAGTGTAATCTTGCATGCATGTAGCTGTATTCTCTCAAAACACATATATTAAATTGGTTGCTCCTCCAACTTTAATAAGAAAAAAGGTTTTTCTACTTCCCAACTCTTACACTGCTGCTCCAGTATAAATGGATGATACTGGCATGCGTACCAGTATCAGCAGGAAGCACCTGCTGAGGGAATCTACCTGTTCATACAAATACGGGATGGGAATAGAGGCCAAACTCCATCTGGTCTCTCCCATAACATCCGGAACCACATCATTGCCACTAGGCACCCTCTGGGACCGGGATCCCGGCAAGCCATCATAGGCTGAGGAGGACTCTGAGTTTTCCAGGACAGACACTTTAAATGCATTTCAAAGGCAGAGAGGATGGGTAAGAGATACTGGGCACCGTACTGAACAGGATAATTTGGGTATACAATTTAAAGAAGTGGTGCAGCATTCTGAACCTTTTGGGGGCACAGGGGACATGGACGTGAAGTCCAGTTCACCTCATAGCCAGCTGTTAAAGTTATTGTGACCGTGGCCGTTTGTGGAGCTGAGTACTACCATTTGTTTAACTTGAATATAGGTATGTTTGAGTTCAGACTATTGTTAACTTGCCGCCTTCAGGGAAAAAGCAGCTTGAATTCTTCATTCTTGATTTGAAAGTTCATTATTATATACTGTTAAATGAAATATATGCTTATGAGAGCATCTCAGTATTATAGAAGGAAGTGTGGAGTATGTATCTTGTGTGGAGTATGTGTGCAGTGGGTTGTTCTTTCACCATGATAGCAATATCAAAATGTGTAGAAATGTTATAGATAATGTTTAGGTACACTTTCTGCAACTCAGAGGTTTAGTTCAGTGCTTGGCATTCGAAAGAATGGCCTGAAGTTTCAACATGCTTCCTAGTAATGGGTGGTTGGGTAGAAAAGAAAAATAAACCCTCTTGGTGCTGCGAGTGTGTGAAAATTGAAAACATGAGTTTAATTTTTGGTGATGCACCAGAGAAGATGTGTAGAGTTGGACTTTCTGAAGTGCAGCAGAAGTTTCCGTGAGATTATGTGCTTTCAGTAACAGTATCTAGTCTGGGATTGAAGGAACATTATTTGGATGGCCAGGTTAGAGATATGAAAGGTGGCATGCAACATAAGCAGCTCTTGCTGAAGCTCCAGGCAAGCCTGGGTTGCACATCACATTGCACCTGAGAGTGCAGACATGCTGAGCTGGTCCTAGTGACCAGGAGGAGCAACACCTCTCTAGCTGTGTGAAGTAATTGAAACTCAGATTGATAAATGATGGAACTCAAATTCAAATATGATAGGTTTAATCTCTCTGTGTGTAGGTCCTATAACTCTACATGTTACTTACTGTATACAACTTGTGTGGAAACATGCTGTTTTTCTGTCTGGCTTGCCCTCTACTTTTTACTTTTTACCTATACAGAATCATGTTTCCTGAGCTTTTTATCAATGGAATATGTTTTATCTAATGTAAACAGACTGGTGTTTGACAGGCAGTTAACTGGAGTGAAATCCTAGTGTTGGCAAGCCCACATTACAGAGATGTGTAAATGCCTTTGTTTATGTGATTGGTCATATTTTTCTCATTGCTAAGATAGGCGTCTTGAAAATCACACCAAGCTGTATAAGCTTTCTGGTGTTGTAAGTAATGTATACATTTGTGTCAGTTGTATTTATGAGATCAGAAAATGTTCCTGGATTTGAGTTTTTCCGCAGTGCCTTACGCTTGTGAGAGTTGTTCTATTCTTCCCCTCTCTCAAGTCTGATTTTCTCCTTGCTCTTTGGTGGCTTCTGGGGAGGAAAGCTGGTGTGGGAATTTAAGTGGACAAATAACAGTTTTGAAACTGAGATTGGCAGAGAAGATTCAGTAGGAGTTAAAATATGCTTAACTTGCTGTTCCAGAGGTATTATCAACTGGAAATAAAAGCTGTTTAAATACAAAGTTTCCTATAATATAATGCTTTTCTATGTTAGATTTGCTTCATTTATCAGCTGTGCTATTCACAAAGTTTTAAATCACAGTAGATATGAAATACTAGGCTTCAAAACCAGTCTCATAAGTTGTTAATAATTGTGAACTGTAAGAGAAAAATCTAGATTAAATAACTTATGTGGGAATTTGGACTCCTTTTCCAGTGAAAATGCTTGCAGGCTTAATATTTTTTGCAGTCATAGTTTAATACTTATTAAATACATCATAGAAGGCTAAATGGATTTAGAATAACTTCTGTTTTGTTTTGTTTTTTTAACTTGGCTACCTACCTAATACAAAGAAAAGGATGTAAGAGTGACTGGCATATATATGTGTATGTATGCATTTATATTCTGGCATTGTATTTTGGTTTTTAATATGGTGTTTAAAGGGAAGTTTTAGTGATATTAACCTCCATTTTTTTTTGTCCTTGAGTATGAAGAATCACAAACAGTTCTTGATAACAAGAGAAACAGAATCCCAGATCTGAAATTACAATACAGGGTCTTGAAGGTTTTTTTTCAGTAGTACTACCTGTCTCCTGTCTGAAAACAGATCTTTGAAAGTAGGAATTAAGCAAACCTCTTGTATATTAAGGAAAAAAAAAAGGTACTTCCTTCTTCTGATATTTTTTCGCTGTTGTTTTATTAGAGCCTGGTTTTGCTATTCCTGGGCATATTAGAGGTGCTGACGTAGCCTAATCCATAAGCAGCTGAGTGAGTGGCTCTGTTAAGAGCCTTAGCCTATGGGAATACAGAAGGTAGGAGCCATCCTACAGTGCTAGGGTCAGTTCTGGAGGGGTTTTGGCAAAGTCTCAAGCAGAACTGAGGGTTTCTTAAACCTGTGGGTTTGAGTAGCTGAGAAAAACCTCTTTCTCCTTCAAGATGTAGGTGGGTTTTACAGAAAGTCATATTAAATCCCAGTCTGTAACACTGAACATTAATGTCAGCCATTTATTTGATTGTTACAGCATGTGTTAAAGAGCTGCTGCTGCCCATTTGCAGCCTAATGTGTTTATTAGACGATCTTCCCAGTGGCATCTTGAAGTGTCTGTCAGGTAAAAAATTCATGAGCATTATTGGCTTTCAGGCTGCAAATGGAATATGTCGTCTTCTTACTGTCTAATACACCACTCTGAGCCATCACACAGGAGTAAGGGAAAAGATTGAGGAAGGAGCCTTCAGCTTAAAAATGTGAGTAGTAGGTGTTGGAGCCAGTTTTCAGTTCTTTTATGCGTGGGCTCAATGGCATTTCCAAGTAAATTATGTTTCTTTCCTTAGTTCTGGTTTGTGGAGTTGAAGAATAAAGTAGAGTTTAGTAAATACTGCCATAAATCTTGTTTTAATGTTAGCTGTAATAGACTGTCTTTAAAACAGAAATAATAGAAAAGGCAGAAAAGGCTACAGGTGCATGTCAGATTTTAGTACAAATCCTTTAAAGGTGACTAGAGTCTTTCAGCTTGCTGCTGTCATCTTCCTTGCAGAAACCGTTTTCTCATTTCGCTTTATATTTTGTGACTGTTGTAGGGTGGCAAAGGTTTTAGACAGTTTTATCTATAGTAAAAGTGGTAGTGCTGTTTTGAGAAAAAAACCATACCCTTAAATAAATTAGTTTATGTTTTTAATGTGAAGTTACTGTCACCAACCAAGGTATTGGACATCTTGTTTATTTTGGCAGATTGGCATTGTTTTGTTTGAGGTTCCAGGTGTTTAGTGGTGAAGGACAGGAATACATAAGTTCGTTGTAGAGCATGTGGCTTACTTATACCAGGGATTCAGGATGGTTTTATATATATCTAACTTTCTTTTCTGTCACACTTCTTAGTAGTGGATCTCTTGCTTATTAATCTCATTTTACCAGAAAATGCAGTCTTTTTTCCCTTTGTTCCTTTTATTTCCTTTGATTTTCACCTCTTGGTTTTTTATTCATTTTCAAACCCTTATTTGTGTCTGTCTGGATTTGTTGAAATACCTGTGCCAAGTGAGTTTGCGTGCGAAAAGGCTGAGCTTCTCCAAGTGCGGTGCAGTGCGTGGGGCAGGCAGGCTCGATTCAGTGCCTCGGACTCTGACAGGTGCTACTGTGAAATGTGCTGGGAGTCAAAGCAACCTTTCCTCCTGAACTGCTGTGGCTGGCCAGTGAAAGGTTGGCCTTAGGCTCCAGTGGCCCCCCTCTCCGATCTGGTATCTTATCCTGCTTCTGACAGCGATTCCTTTGGAGGCCTGGGAAAGTGGCTAGCAAGCATTGCCTTCGTCGAAAAGGTTGAAGATTGCAGTATGTATCAATATTAAATATCTTCCAGTTCTGAAATGAAGCCAGTGAAAAAAGAGTTCATAAGCAGGAAAAAATGTGAAGAATCAGAATTTGCATGTGACTTCCAACTTTCCTCTGGCTTCTACCAGAATTAATGTTACACAGAGAACATTTCTAATTTTGAAACTGAGATAGAAAGAAAGCTTTCTAGTCATGGCAACTTCACAGGAAAAAAGGATGAACTGTAATGGCTGTGTGTTTGAGTAAACAATTAACCGTAGAATTATAAGCTGTTTTTTTCAAATTAGCTGTTAGAGAAAATTTTTTGCCAAACTTTTCACTGACTTGTATTATTTTTCGTCAGTAAATAGTATTTTTCTGTTTGTTACACAATAAAACACTGACTTTAGTAAACCTCTTTGATATGTATCAGTTGTATGTACACTAGTTTCGTGTGTTGGTGGGCTGGAGGGCTGGTAGTCTAGTACTGCTACTTAATTGTCCACTATATGGTACTTTACCTTTTGTTTGCTACTTTTCAGGTTGAAATAACAGCTTTGAAGGTGTAATCCTCATTTATTCTTTAACTGCATTTGTTAGGCTTATAATAAATCTGACAGTTTAACAGGCCTTGTTTGGAAGATGGCCTGCTCTGATAAGAGATAAAATGCACATTATCTTCTTCTACATTGACTTTGGATGGTTAACTGAATTCACTGATGCTGAGGATCAGTGCTGAAAGGCTTACTCTGCATGCCATGTTCCTTCATGACGTTTGAGGAGTTGAAGAGATGTAAAAATTCACACAAGTGATTTGTGCTAGATATTTTCCTGTCTCCCGCTTCACGGTGCCTCTGCTTTTCTTTCCCGTTTGAAAGGTGGATGTTTACTATTGCTTTATAATTAGGTTAAGACTTGCTGTGTACTCCAACTTTAGCAGTTGCTGGTGGAGGATGTAAAGGAGGATGTGCCGTCACGACAAGAGCAGAGACTATTGTTTTATTACTGATAACAACAAAAACAAAAGGAAAAAAAAAAGAAAAAAGAATTTAAGCATATTTCAGGCTCTGTTGTTTCAGTCTGCCAGCATCTGGTAGAAACTGGTTAGGTGTCAATGAATGTAATTACTAATATGTACTATCCTAAAGTTTTTTAATTTAATTTTTCAGTGTTTGTGATTTACATTTAACAATTGGAATAATCAGCCAGTGGGGTTTTTTTCAAGTATTTTGGATGCTTTGGCCTGTGGTAATGAAATGGAAAGAGAGGGAAAATGCACTTCCGGTCTTAAATATAAATAGGAAAAAAGTATTGAGTTACCTAAGATATCCTGTTGGTATGGGTCATCAGTAGGAGAGTAAAATTAGTTCTTTGGATATTTTTAGTAATAATAATTCTGATTCTCTAATTATCTCCTTCCTTGTAGGAAAATGCTACAGTGAGTGTATTTGTCTTTCCGTTGCTCTACTGCTCATTTATGCCCAGTGGAATTGAAGCTTGAGTAGCATCTTAGTCAGCATTAGAAGTTCAGCTCTTAGTTATTGTTGTAGTTTTGGTGTTTTGTTGGGGTAGGACGCATGGAAAAAAACATAATATATTGAATAGAAAAATCTGGTACCACCACTGAAGGCAAAATACCAATTCCACAGCGGGATATTATGCTTGTATTTTGGAGTGCAATACAGCTCTCAAACAACTTACGCAATGAAAAAGGAAGTGCTTGGTCTTGCATGACAATTCATTCTGCAAGACATGCATTCAAATTTAACTTTTTAAGACAATTTCTTTTAAAATAAAATTGACTTAGTTCAGTATCTGACATGATGCTATTTTTTTGTTATCAAGCATGTTTTTATCTCTCTCTCCTCAAAGCAGTGGTTACTGCTGGTTTTGTTTTTACTAATTCCCAAATTGGTTAATCATTTTTCTATACCTTGCTAAATAACCCTTACCAACATTTTTTTTATTTTTGTATGATAGACTGGTATTACGTTTCCACTACTTCTAAAGCAGTGAATGGATCGAATGGTTTAATTTCTTTATCTTTCCTCTTTCTGAAAATTCCTGTAGAAATGTATAAAAAGATAAATGAAGCAGGATAAATGCTGCTTTCCAGTCTAGGGTAGTTCCCTTAAGGGGAGGTTTACTGGAGTAAAACTTTGAGTCTCTGACTTGTCATTCTACTTGTAGTATCTTTAGTTTTGAATTGTCATATTTCCTGGAAGAATTCAGACTGCAAATGTAGGACTTCTGTTTTCTGCTCTGAGAAGTTCTATGAGTGGTTCAGGAACGTAGGAATATTTAGAAGTGCTTTAAAAGTTCCTAAGTTATCTTGTTAAAATATTGAATGATATAATGTTATGAATATTTGTGTAGTATAAAACTGTTGGCAATAATTAATAACCAAGACATTTTGACCCAGATAAATTAATATGTATGGAGGAAGTTAAGGCAGAAACCAAAAAGCATATAACGAGCAGTTTAGCTGCTTTGACCCACGGATGTTTATTTCTGTGTCTAAAATTCATCTATCAATTCAATCAAAATTCATGACATTTTCCGTTTCTTGCTTGGAAATTTACCAGGGGCCTGCTCCTTGTGCCCAGAAGTACGTTTTTCAGAAAAATGTGGTTTTAGTTTCTTGCTTGTGCCGCATTAAATTTCTGGAGGTACCTAAACCCTCTAGAGTTCTTCATCTAGTGGTATACCTTGGTCTTGATTGTGAATTAGCTCATGGAAAACTATGTGAAACAGCTGCTTTCTTTTTTAAAGACATGAGGAAGCTGGGAGAGTGCTCACCTCTTTAACTCGTTAGAGTCATTGCTGAGAAATGAGAGATGGAGCTTTGCTACCCTCCTCAGCCTAAGGGAGTTAAACCTCAACCCCTGTGTCTTCAGACAGTGTTTGAACTACTTACTCACGAGTTTAGTGGTATAGACCACACACCTAAAGACTCCTTCTGCACTGCAAGAGTTGATCAGCCTTGCCCTATTTGCTTCATAAACATCCAGCTTGGGCAGGCATGTAGCCTAGCACCCAGGAGGCTGTCCTGCATGGTGGGAAATACAGGCATGGGAGCTCTCTCTGAAGAGGAAACCGTATCTCCATCGCCCAGTTTCTGTCTGTTTTAGTTGGTAGGTAGTATTACAGAAGAGTCTATCCACACCTTCTAAAAGTTGATTCTTCCTCATTTCTCCTAACTAGGGGATAGATTTTTGTTTCCGAGTTCCAAAAGAATACCTGACCTTTTAACTATCTCAGTCAGACCCTAAATACCTGGGGAGACAGGGTGTGGGGGCACATCCTGTTGATTTTAGTACTTTGTGCTAGGTACAGATGAGTGACTTTCATTTTAGCCTTTGAGATTTTTTAGATTGCTTCAATATCACCTGTCTAGCTCTCTGCTTTCCAAGACACCTGTCTCTGGATTTTACGTTCTGCTCTGGAGCACAGTCACCTACAACAAGAAAATGGCCTGTAAAAATCTTTGAGGTATAGGACATGATTTTTAATTAAGACATAAGGGAGAACAGAAAGCAAACATGGTAGTAGGTGGTAGATTTCCAGAAATAAATTATGGTGAGTGAAAAAGAAGTGGGTAACTCATTCTAAGAATGAACTGATAATGCTGCTGAGAAAAAGATGTAATAGCCTGTAAGTGCAAACAAAATAAAATAAATACATATATTATTTGTTTAGAAGTATTTGCTATGTTTAATAAGGAGAGAAGGAGGTGCTAGTTTTGTAATTACGATGCTGCTTTTGTTCCCCTTAATACAAAAGGATAAAGTTTAGAGTTTATGGTGGGAGATGACTTTTAATATGTCCTCCAAAGGCTGATACTGTGGACATAGTGGGATTCCTACAGAATACCATCAGTGTGAACGCAAGAATTGATTTATGCATTGGTGGAGCTACTGGTGAAAATTTGGTTCCCACAAAAATAAAACTTCCCTTTGAAGTAGGTCTGACAGAGTAGGTGGGAAAGCTGTCAGTAACAGTTTCTGTATGCTTTCTTGAGGATGAAGGGGTTTTGGAGGATAATGTCCACCCTAAATGCTTAGCTTCTTACTACTTGGGAGGGAAGGGGAGTGAGAAGATGACAGTTAAAGGTTTGACAGGTATTCCCAAATTGTTATGCTTGCTTTTCTCAAGAAAAATAGTTAGCTGATTCACATTCCTCAGGTATTACTTGGGAAGCATAAGAAATGAAGGGATTCCCCAGCCTAATTGTTCTTCTGAACTTTAGGTCACCATCTGCGTCTGGATCAGAGATCAGATCTTGGGAATGTACAGCTTTGATCGTGCTGACGATTTTTTCTCACCTTGGTCAGTGAAAAATTTAGTCATTGAAACATAGCTGCAAGGACAGTTCCAGCTCTGCACTGACAAAGACAGCTTCTCTTTAAATATTGTCGGTTTCCTTAATAGTATCTTGCACCTTCCTTGGAGATCTTATTTGTGATACTTGTGAAATAGTGTATTTTCGAGGAAGTGCTTACCTTAATCTAGGAATGTATATTTCTTCTCCTATACTTGGATAAATTCAGATGTGTATGTCTGCTGGGGCTAGAAATCAGTGAAGATAGACAGTTGTTAAGGAGCAGCCGGTGTCACAGACCACACTGAAGACTGCGGTAGATGTCTCACGCTCTGCAGTGTGGTTGGCATCGGTGTGGCTCTGCGATTGCCCTGATGAGGTCACTGGGAGTTCTGCAGCAAGTACAGAATGGTGGAGGTTGTGATGGCACATCTTCTCTTTGAGAGTTGTATCTGCTCCGCCACAGAACCACGGCCTTCTTGCTCTGCTTACAGTGGGTTCTTATCAAAATAATAGCAGCATGTATATGTAGATATGCATGCATAGACTCAGTAGAGAAAAAGATAATCCAGATATTTTTCAAATACAGTCTGATACCATTCATGTCAAAGACCGGATGGAAGCTATATGTTACAGACGTGATACAGTGTTTCTCACAGAACTTGACCCATATCTAGAAAAAGGGAAATGACTCCACTCTCTGCTCAAACTGGTTAGAAAAATACTGAGATCAACTTAGTTGGTCAGAGCATGGAGTTAATAACACCAAGGTTGTGGGTTTGATCCCGGTATGGGCCATTCACTTAAGAACTGGACTCAGTGATCTGTGTGGGTCCCTTCCAACTCAGAATACTCTGTGAAAATTTTTTTTTCTTTAAAAATAATTTTAAAAAAAATTTTTATTTTTACTTTTAATTTAGGGAAATGTTAGGTGGTGGTCAGTTCTGAATCTGAGATTACTCCAACTCACCATTTGTTTGCTCAGGTTTCAGTGAATAGCCTTTCTCAGCATTAACTGCTTGGACCTTAGTCTTTGGGCTATTTCTGCCAATATCTGCAATATCTTCACTCAGCTGGCTCATTAGGAAAACTTCGATTTCCACTGTGAACCTCTGATTACCAACCCACAGACTGGCTGCTAGAGCTTAAAAAATGTCAAAAAGAAAAAGGGAAGGGGACTGTGTCTTTAACCTCCAGCTGTTCCCTCATTAGGTTGAGTGCACAGCTGACCAGGCCAGCAGAGGGAGGGGAAGGGAACTGGTGGGACAGAAATGAAGGGCTTGGAGGAGGTGGTGAACTCCCTTGTTTTGATACCTGATTTCCACTTTATGCCAAAGTGAAGTGGTCATACAATTACAGTCTCCAGCTCTTATTTTAGTGTGGTATGAATCACCTCCTGGATACACTCACCTCCTTCATGGCCCTCATGTTTATTTTTCTGCTAATCCCAAACAACACAGGAGCTCTCTGAAATGTCTAGCAACACCTCTCTGCCATCATCCTCACGAAACTGGCAGCAACTAGGCAGATGCTGAGCTGGGACTGCCCCATTTTGCATGGATTTTTGATCATTTACATCATCTCCCTATGTCCTTTGGTGATTTTTACCTCTAGAATATTAGTACTTGTTGAGGAATATGTAATCTGGGTCAGGCGAGTTTCATGTGCTTCTACAGGGCATAGGGAAACCAACAGCCAAGAGCAGGGCAGGATTTCCACAGGCTGTTTATTCCACAAATTATAAGCTTATATTGTTTTACTACATTGGCTTGACAAGTTACTCCCCTTATGAGGTAGATTATATGTACAAAATACTTACCAGTTCCTCAGCGATTTCTAGTGCTGACAGACGTTCTGTTTCTACAATTTTGTACATGTACTTTTGCAGGCATTGTCTTCTGATTTTTAACTGCAGCTGCATGTGCTACCTTTTCACGTAGCTGGAACACATGTTTTATTTCATGTATTTCAGTTCTGCTGTGTTTTTCTTGTTGTATGGCACTATGGCTTTTCCTTTGTCTTTCGTCATTCAACCTTGCAAATTTGCCATGAAAATTCAGCAGCCCAGGCACAAAACGTACTTATCTGTTCTTACATAACTGGTAACAATCAAAGAGATGATAATGCTTTACTTGCCCACCACAAATTTTCTTCTCAAGGAGTTTTGTGTAGCATTTTGTGAGGTCATAAACGCAGTGTTTTTATTGGTGCCTTTCAAACAACCTCTGTTTTGTATGATAGATTTGCTGAGTAAAATGTCAGTTGAGCATGGAATGAGAAACTTGGAAATATGAATTGAGAACTCAAGACTTTTCCACCATAACCCTTTCTTGCATTTTCTTCCTTTTAGTTGCTGATATGTGTTCAAGATGAGTGGGATGGGAGAAAATACCTCTGACCCATCCAGAGCAGAGTCCAGAAAGCGCAAGGATCCCGATCAGGTTGGACCCAGGTTAGACCTTTCACTTCTGGAAATATTGAGAGAGAATGAGTTCAAAAAATGTTACATGTACTTCTGTTTTTCAGTTAGAACATGACAAACAACATTCTTTCAAAGGCGAAGTCAGTGCCAAACTGCTTTATTGCAGTAATTCTGTGTTGTTGAGGGTTTGGGATGGGGATCAGAACTATTCTCTTTTATTATTATTTGTTTGTTTATTTTTGAATCTAGTGTTGTGCCAAAATGCAGAATTTTGGTTACAATTTAGGAGAGATGTAAAAATCTTCTTTGGCTTTCACTGCAAGAAGTCTTCAGTCACTCATTTTGTCAGTCTGAGATTTTTTGTACCACCTCTGTTGTACATCATAATCTAGGTCTTGAAAAATATTTTCCAGTTTTACAACAGTTCTGTTACCAACACAAATACATTTCTAAGCATAACCACTCATTCATCATCTTTTCTTAACACTGTCATAAATTCACAAGGAGGCAAGGGAGTATGGGTTGCTCAGTTTAACTATTTAAGCTGTTTTATTTTCTCATACACAATCACTGTATAATACTCTTTGGATTCTCAATGCCATGTGGGAGGGATACTTGTAAATATTCAAATCCCACTCCACCCCCCCGAAATAATCTTATGTTTTCAATTTCTAATCCCAAGCCTCTTTTGAAACAAAAACATGACTGCTGGAAAAAAAATAAGTAACATCTTTTCTAATGCTCCTTTCCTTGTTCCAGAGGAAACCTTTCTGCTTGAGAAATTTTTAAGTTATATTCTGGTAGTGAGAGAGGGCAGTTCTCTCTCTGTGTTAAACTACTGTCAAACCTTTCGAAATTGTCTTTGATCTGGCCAGAAGGCGAGTAAACTGACATTAAAACAGCATTTTTATAAACTCCTCTTTCAGCCCTAAAAGAAGCACTGAGAAACGCAATCGTGAGCAAGAGAATAAATACATAGAAGAACTTGCAGAGCTGATTTTTGCAAATTTTAATGATATTGACAACTTTAACTTTAAACCTGACAAATGTGCAATCTTGAAAGAAACTGTGAAGCAAATTCGTCAGATAAAAGAACAAGGTAAGAAGACAAATTAATTGACTTCGAATATTTTGTGTTGATTGTTATTTTATTTTTGGCTAACCTGATAGTCTCTTCAGCTTTTGTTTAGCAAATTCCCATGTTTTTCATTAATCAGTAATGAAAAATACTGTAAAGTCATGTGAATAGAGTGTGTTAAGTATCATATTCAGTATTTTTAAAATAAGCTTCACTGAAAATTGCGTAGAGAGAAAATCGATCAGTCTGATGTGTGTATCTAATGGAACTGAAATTACTTACGCTTTCACCAAAGTTAAACCAGCAGATGGCTTTGGGGAAAAAACCACATACTCTTATGTTGATGATGAATCCATGCAATAGAGAAATAATCCAGGAGAGTGGGGTATGTAAGTGTTCTGCATACCCGTTTTGCTTTCTTTTGTTGGTATGAATAGATATTGTGGACTAAATTATCTGCGTCCTTTAAATGATGACATCATATCCTCGACTACAATAGATTTGAAACTATTCTAATCTCTAGATAGGGTCCTGTTATAAATGTAAACCACAGAACGTGACAGTTTTCTTCCTGTTCTTTGTCTAGAAGATTAGTTTTGTATTTCTTTTCTTTTGATATATTTCCTATTCAAAGAGAAAACCCAAATCTTTTAGAAACTAAATTTTTTGGAAGTGGGTTTTGTGGCACTAAGTCTGTCTAGGCAGGCACACTGCAGGTGTTTGGGGCAGATTCAAATTCTTAAAGTAGGTGCATATCATTTTTCTTTTAATGTAGAAGATTTATATCTTTTTGTAAACTGTGTTTAGAGTGATTACTTTGATTTTCAAACACTTTAAACATCTTCCACTTTTTCGCTATTCTGTGATTTCTGTGGGAAAATAATTCTTCCTTTTCCATACTGTGTGTGTAAAATTATAAAAGTAGAGATTGCATGTTTCATAATTTAGATACGTATTTATCTAAATATATAAGCATATAAGTAGATCTACAGTTTTAGACATCGGTCTGTTCAAAGCTAAATGGAAAGGTGGAAAGAGTCAGATTGTGTCAGCAGCCTCCAAAGTGGCTCTAGCTGATTAATCTTAAGGAGTGTTCCTATTTCTCAGCTTTCTCTCTTCTTTTTGCTGTTAGGTTGCTATGATTTTTGAAGTGGATATTCTAGTGATGTTGCCATGCCCCATATTAGAAGTATACTTGTTAACCTGGCACAGTGTCCATCATTGTTTTGCACCTTGCTGGCTTTTGAGATACTCTTTTTCACTTATTTTCTTTATCCTTTTCTCAAATTGATTTTTAATTTTATTTTTTTTTTTAGCTGTCACCAAGCAACACATACTCTTTATCTTTACCTGAGAAAAGGAAAAGGACAAAAAAATTGTGTTTTCTTGGAAAGTGGATGCACAAAGGAAAATCTGCTAGTCCACTTTGGTGATTCTGTCAGCAGTTCTAGAAAATCTAGTCTGAAAATCTGGCTCTAACTCACAGTAACTTTGTCAAATCCAGGGTTTTATTGTTTAGGACCAATATCAGAACAGTAGTTTTCATATTGTTATAAAATATTCGCACTCACCAGACCAGATTATATGTAAACTGTTGAAATCATCATGGGCCAGAACTGTGCCAAAGCTGAATGTGCAGTTAGTTTTTTAAGGTCATAAAGTCTTATTGCAAAAACAACTGAATATACAGCTCTGAAGACAGACTAAACTGCTGTGAGCACTGTTTATTTCAACAAGTAGAAGTAGTTTGCAGCTCTTGAGCAATGAAGACACTAAATTGCTCTTTTTGATGTTGATTTGTTACACAAGGTTCTTCAGTTCAGGACAATTAGATGTTCTGGTAGCTGGTGTTCACATAAAGCTCACAGCTGGTACAGACTGACTTTAAGCTTCTCTAAGGGGCGCTGCAAAACACTGAGACCGTCAAGGTGGTCATTAGTAGCATCTCAGGGTCTAGACATAAAGATCAGAATATTTGAAATTATTCCTTTGAAGTGACAGAGGTTTGATATCTATTCCTACATAGAAGCTACTTCTGTTTGTTGTAATAGCAAATTTAAAAGGCTTTTCCTTTTAAGAAAAATTCAAATGATAGCATACTCTGAAATGCAATATTATTTTCGAACAGGAAGTTCATTAACAAAAACGTCTCACATATATTAAATGTCCAAGTTGCATAAACAGTACAGTATACCTGTACTTCTGTTGAGTGCCACAAAAAACCTGACATAGTGCAAATAGGTTGAAGACCTAGTGAGGCTGTTACTATTGCTCTCTCATGTTTTATAGATAGTCTATCACCTCAGATTGGGAATCCTGCACTTAGACATGCTCATCATTTAAATGCATTAACTTTTCGGTTGTTCCACATCTTTCTGATTGCTTTTCCACTGTCAAGACCTGTGACAACACCTTGACAACAGTCAAAAACTTGCATTATCTATTTCTAAAACAAAAGTTATTAAAATAATGCTATACTTGCATGAAGTGCCATGAGACTCAGGTTAAAAATAATATTTTATTGCAGTTGTTTTGTTCATTTTTAGTGTTATGCAGAATACTTGTAGGAGAAAACTAAATGAATGTCCTGAAACTCTTCAGTGATTCTATGCTGACACTGACAAATTCAGATGGCTCAGTGGTCACACAGTGGGTCTGCTCTGCATTTCCTCCAAGACAGATTAGATTAAATCAGTGAGAACTTAATTTACAGTTTTATTATTTAGAAGTTTTAGTAAAGAGGTTGTTTCTTTGAAATAAATACTAAAAATTCGAATTGCACATGAAGGTCTACTTACTTACAGAAGCACAGTCAGTTATAAATACCTTGTAAAGCCGCTGAAAGCAACAAGTTTTATAGCTGCTACTGAGATTTATTAAGGAAACTTTATTCTAGGTTGTAGGAATGAGAACAAGGAAGGATGAAATGCAGATTGATATTTGTTTCCCATGTCAAGCTAGCTGGGCTGGTAGCTGAAAAAAGTAATAGATCTTTTGCTTTAATAATACTATATAATTTAATATAATGTTATCCTGATCTATTTTATATGCAAATATATACTTGGAATACTTTATTTGTTATCTTTATATCATTTCTCACAGTATATATTTCAAAGATTGCTAAGTTGTGGTATGTTAGAGATTCAGTTAATTACAATTTGAAGGCAAGTTATAAATGTATGTGTAAAGCTGAATTCATTAGAAGAATTAAAGATATTTGGAATATGTAACCATTGCCTGCAGTTTTAATCTGGGTTTTGAAATGGTTTTAGTACTTGGGAAAGTAATGACAAGTTACTTTACAAAAGCCTAGTTTTCTACTGAGGACTTTTATCATAGTATCTTACAATGATTGGATAGAGATTTTGTGAATGTGCAGAGGAGATGAAAAATTGTGATTTTAGCATGAAGATGAAACAGAAGTTGTATTCATGTAAATCTTAAGTGGATATTTCTGCTGGGGATTTGAAACTTATGTTTCAAGCACTTTGGAAAACATTCATTCGGTTTTTTATTTATAACCTAAAAGTAATTTGGAATGGTTGTGTTACATGGTCGCTGATGTGTAAGCTCTCCTGTTGTTTGCAGTCCATGTTAAGTTTCTTGGAAAGAGTAATGGTCATATATGTTGCAGATGTGTTCATAATGTACACGGATGTATACAAGCAAGTAAATTCTGATTTGCACGTGCTTAATTTAAAAAGCTTGTGTTAGGCAACTGTAAAGACCATTGGGAATAAACATCCCTTTATATGCCAAACAGCCAAGGAGCTATAAAGCCATTTGATTGTACTTAGGAAATATGCTCAGTAAAATAGTGTCTGATTGATTTTAGGGCTCTATCTTATTATAAGAAGCAACTTCAGCACTTAAGGCATTAATTTCTGTCATATAAGTACTGCTGAAAATCTGAAGACAACAAAATTCTGACAGCAAATAAAAGTAATCTGAATTTTCTTCTTCCTTAGTTGACAATCAGTTGAACTGTTTCACATCAATCTCATTTGATTTTATTCCAGAAGTAGTCCTTTTCCTTCACTCTTGTCACCAGTCTGACTCCCCTCGTTATGGTAGTGGGTTTTTTCTTATTATTGTTTTGATTGCTTTGTCTCTCTTTTGCTGGGTTTTATTTCAGGGTTTTGTAGGCGGGTTTTATGTTTTTCGTTTTTTTCTTCTTCTTTTGGGTATAAAGCAGGTTATAAAAATTAAACTCTTGCCCTTAGTTTGCAGCTCCTTTTCTCTGTAATGCTGGTCCCAGTCTCAGCAAGTAAATAACTCGTCTTTTAAAGCAGAGTCTATTTGTCACATTTCACTGTTTGAACAACTCCTGCTTCAGACTTTGAATCTTCCTTTTCTTCCTTATCTAGTTATGCTTTTAGCCTCCTATCTGAATATCATCAGTGCAGTAGGTACAGAGGATACTGGAGATCACCTTAAGCTTCTTCAGCAGTTTCTCCGGCTAAGTCTCCTCTGACCTCTTTGGTTGGAGTGCTGAGGAATGTGTCCTGACATAAGTACAAGACATGCTTTTTTTTTCCAAGTCCCCTGAGTTCCTTTTATTAAGCTCCAGGTCTCCACCTCTTATTTCTCTCCTTCTGTTCTCCAAGGCTTTCTGTTTTCTGTAGCATTTTATGTAAGATGGTATCCACCTGTTGTATTCAGATTCACATGCAGTGGGATATAATCTAGTGTGGTAAAGTATCCTCAAATATGATTTTATGTCACTTCCATTTTCCTGCAGAGTCCAGTTTTCATGTGTCACCAGTTTCTGAAGAGGTTTTGTGTTCTGTAGATCAGCTTTTCAGTGGTTCAGGGAAGGGATATTGGGGTGGCAAATATCAGTCTAGCTGTTAATGTACACTTCTGAGTTGACAGGTCTTGTTTTCAGAATAGCCTTAAAAGACAGACCTTGGACAGAATGAATCACCATGTGAAAGCAAAATAGTGTTAGGAGAGGGAGAAGTGCTTGATGAAGAGAGACAGGCATGGAAACCTGTATGAACTTTAGAAGAAAGCTTGTTGTTAATCATATTTATCTTCTTTCTCTGGTTTCACATTTGATAGCAAAACCAGTTTTTGCTTCCCTGTAGCAGTGCTATGTAATCACAGGGGCACTCCAGCAGATAGTCTATTGTTGCCTCCAGCACCAGTATGCAAGTAAAATCGCTTGCTAAAAGAAAACAGCATGGTCTTAACGCTGTAATGAGGTGTTGCTTTGGCTGCTGCTACTTTGAATTTATCAGATCTGAATTTAGATTCGTATTTCACAAGGTATTTAAGCAACTGCCTAACTTTAAGCAGATGAGTAATCCCTGTTAAGTCAGTGGAACTACTTAAAGGTTCAAAGTTATGTGCATAAATATCTTGCAAAATGAGGATATTAAGGCAAGAGAGCATATGCAGACTTGTGTTTTGTTTGTTGGTTTTTGTTTTGCAAATATTTTACTGGGTCAATTTTACTGTAATTACATTTTTATATTAATCATGTTTGAGATGAGATATTCAAATGTTATGCCAATTTTTTAATCTCCTTCTTTTTGAAGGAATTCTACATGGCTATCACTATTTGTATATACTGTATTTTCAGTCTGATAGGATTTTAAGACTGAATTAAGTGTCACAGGAATTTGTGCTTGAAGTCAAGGAATTATGCAGAGCATTATAAAAAAAACCAAACAAAAAACCAACTATTACTGAATTTGCTTTGCTGTCTCCCCTACCTACAGCTGAGAGTGATGCACTGAAAGTGTCTTTGATCTTCCTCTGTACATTGTAAAGCTTTCTGGCTGAATACACAGTTTATGTTGACTTTCCTACTTGCGTGACTCCAGAAAACTACTGATTCACTGAAGAATTCAAAGTGGTTTTAGGTAATGCAGACCATCAGTTTCTTTTCTGGGTCTGATGAAAAGTAGTTGTTGGCCAGCAAACCCATCGAGTGGAAAACTTCCTGGGGTTTGCTTATTTTAATGGAGTTGTGTATCATGCAGAATACTTGGCTTAGACCTTATGTACACATAAGTTAAGGCATTTTAACTATACTTTAACTATAATATTTTCCTGTGGGGGCACTGTTACAATGTAATTAATATTACTTGCTAAATAAGTAGCTGAAGACACTTTATGACATACAACTGTGTCCACACTGGGATCAACCAAATAAGAGAGGGGAATTGTTCAGCATGGAGTAGAGAAGGCTCTGGAGAGGCCTTATTGCAGCCTTTCAGTTTATAAATGGGACTTACAAGAAAGACAGAGAGAGACTTCTTACTGAGGCCTGTAGTGCCAGAACAAGAGGCAGTGGTTTTAAGCTGAAAGAGGATAGAATTCGATTGGACATAAGGAAGAAGTTCTTTATTGTGAGGGTAATTGAGGCACTGGAGCAGGTTGCACAGAGAAGTTGTGGATATACCGTCCCTGGAAGTGTTCAGAGCCAGATGGGATGGGTCTCTGAGCAACTTGGTCTAGTGAAAGATGTCCCTGTCCATGGCAGGAGGAGTGGACTAAGTGATCTCTAAAGCTCTCTTCCAACCCAAGCCAGGCTGTGATTCTATGATTCTCTTGCTTCAGAAAAACAGATAAAAATAATCATCAAGTGTGCAGGCTGCAAACTAACCTGTGGAAAATAAGTCAGCTGTTGAAAAGCCCTGATTTCACCATCTCTGCCCTCCTCCTGATCATGAGTTTCCATTTCCTCCCTTACCATGACAGTAGCATTTCTGCAGTTGTGTGGTGAGCCTGAGCAGTGTTCTTGAGCTGGGCTCTTGTAGAGGATCTGTCTCACCATGGGTCCTTGATGGGGTCTCACTCCCACACAGGTCCAAGTGTACCAGCAATGACTGAGCTATGGGCCAATGCCCACAGTTCTCTTGGCAGTGTTGGGCGTTGCAGGGTGCCACGTGATGGCTGTCACCTAACAAGACATTCCTCTTGACCATGGGCTTCAACTTAGTGATGGATGACTTCCATGCCAAAGATAATTTGCTTGAAGTTTTAGACCAAAAATCTAAGCTTTGACTTCAAGTTATGGGTCGAAGTTAAAGAGAAACTAAGTGTTACTTCTAGCTGTTGAGGTACTGGTCTTTTTCAGGTAGAAATAGTCATTGCTAGTGGGTGCCAAAGGAAAGCTTTCTTGTTTGTTCGGCATCCTACTTATATTTGGTTTTCTTTGAGCTTTGTTTTCTTTCATAACTTCTAAATTCTTCCAAGAGAAAAAGATAATTCAAACTAGCAGAGTGTGGCTGTTTACTTTATATTGTATAGCTGCAAAGATGATTGCAGTGTAAGAGGTTGTGATCTATAACACCAATGCTGGGGAACGCTATAAAGGACTGAGCTGCTTCTCCTATATTTAACTTTCTTCGGGGTATATGTGTCAAGTGTTCCTTTTTTGTTCTTTATGGGAATATCTTCATTAAAGTTTTGGCTTAGTTACTTTAAAATGTAATGATCATATTATGGTCTATGTACTACTGGGATTGTAGCAAAAATGTCTTGCATAAGAGACATGGAGACACTTCTTCTTGAAATTTTGGGTTTTGGAGGCTGCCTGCTTGTAAGTCTATTGTTCTCAGACTGCATTTAAATTGTCACTGAGCACTTCACACTTAAAAACTTTACAGGCTTTTTCGGGGTTTTTTTTGCAGTTTATCATGTAATCTGTTATGAACTGTAAATATAATAAATTCATTTAACATTTTTATTTGAGGGGAAAATAAAATCCAGAAATACAGGCTGACATCTATTCCTCCACAATATGGACTAAACTTTTGAGTGTGGTGCTTCTCACCAACTGTTCTGTCTTTAGAGGTGTCTGGTCAGAAACAAAGGCTGAGTGTTAATGATAGTGTTTGTAGTCCGTTGTTGCTGGATGGTTTGCAGTGTAAAAGGTGCTGGCTGCAGAACACCAGACCTTGCTGTGTGCTTTAGATTACTGAATACATCTTAATCTCAGCAGCACATAAAGCAAGTAAATGAAGGAGACTTCATGTTACCTTGGCTTTCTGTCTGCAGCTTAATTTATGGAATAGCAGATTAATTCACTGTGAATCGTGATGATACTTCAGTCAAAAAAAGATCATCTATTTTAAGGAATCTAGCTTTTGTTACACAGCTTTTATCTTTTCATTTTAAAGACTGCAGCTTGAAAAGCAGTAATATAATATTTACTCACAATAGGGTGCAATGCCTTTCATACTGCGTTTGAATCCTGAAAACCTGTGGATTCACAGCACACTGAAGAAGCATTGATCAAAGGCTGCTCTGTGTTCAAACTAGAACCAAGATAATTGCATCTGTTCTAAGTCATGCCTTTTGTTATTGCTGGAAAAGACTCTGTGTATGGACAGTTAGTTAGAAATAGGGGTCCTTGAATGTGAAATCACCGAGGATATGAAAAATAATTAATAAGTCAGCTATTACTACTCCAGCTTTCAGTTTCTTTTGTGAAAACCCACAGTGGGCAAGTGGGGAAAAATCACAGACTGAAGACTGAAGGATGACATGGCAAGTGATCAGTTGCTTGCTCTGTCATGAGCACTGTTGAGCTCCTAGTGAATGCCCTCAGACAAACGACTAGAGAGTCAATACATATGTGCCTTCTGTTTCCTTTCATCATTATGGGGTGTTGGCACATCTCTTTGTATTTTACAAGACAAGGGGTACTCTTAATGCATTCACAACACACTTAAACACACGCATACTCTCCTTCCCTTCTTTAACTTGCACAAGATCAGAGCAAGTGTCAGAAAGAGGAGACAGAAAAGTACATAAATTTAAGTTCCGCTAAAGTGGATAAGTCCATAAACCATAAATCCATAAAGCAGATACTCCATAACTGGTGATGCTTCAGATATCCTCACGTCATCTGAATAAGTATCCATGTGCCCTTTTGGATGAAGCAGCTGTGTCATACCTCCCTTCACTGAGGCCCAAGTTGTCTCAGAGCAGAATGCATGTCCCTGCACCTTGCTTTGCTCACTGGCACAAACCAGAATGGAGCTCCACAGTGTGCCTGCCACAGAGGGCTCCAGCACACAAAGGCAGGACACAGCCTAACAGCTGGAATTTGTGACCAACTGATATAAGAAGGTGCAGATTGTTAATGGAAAGTTAACTGAAATCTGGAGCAACTTAATGAAGAAATTGGTAGGTTCTGTCAGTCCTCCCAAAGAAGTCTGAATGTTCTTCAGAATATTCCGTGGAAGTTCTTGATGCAGGAGTTGGTGAAACATTTTGGGATGTGTTATGGAGAGCTGGCTAGGCAGTTGGAATGGTCCCTTGTTATCTTAAGATATGTGATCATGAAGAGCACTAGCCTTATACTGGTACTTTTTCTCCTGAGGCACCATTTCCTAGAAAGACTTGGAACAACCTGCCATTCCCATGATCCTTCTGAGGGAGATGTCTTCCAGAAACAAATTAGGTGTGGGCCTATATTCAGCACTGAAGAAGAAGTGTGTTTAAATATAACATTTAAGCTACTTGGAAATGAAAAAGAAAAAAGAAAAAAAAAAAAGGAAGAGGAAGAGTTATCAAGGTTGTAATTTCTAAATATAGATTGGAAAACTCAGAGGGACCCTCATTTAGATTTTTCTTAGTTTGTTTGTTTTGATGTTTGGTGGAAAAGTATCAAGACACTTTGTGCCAATAACGTAAAATTCTTCCTGTCTTGCTTCTTTTGTAAAAAACCTTTCACCATCTTAGGTTGAAGGAAATACTTGAATGTTTGGGGATTTTTTTCTGTCTTTAGTTGTTTCTTCATATCCCCATTGACTTTTCTGAATGCAGTGTTGCCTGTCACTAATTGTGAAAAGTGGAATTTTATGTGAGATGGATTTTCTTTGTATTTTCAAATTTCCGCCCGTTTTTTGAAGGGCTTTATTTTTAAGCCTGTACTGTTTTCTTTTCCTGTCCTGTCACAGGACAGTAATTGTCCTGTGTTTTGTTTTTCACGTCTTGCCCAGTCATGCTGTCTCTTGCCTTTGGTGTGGCTTTAGCCATGATTTTGGGGCCAGCAACATCATACCTGTGACAGTTTTATTCCATTCACTATCATCCCTCTGGTATTGTTTTTACTCTTAGTCGCTGCAGTAAGAAATCATCAAAATAGTTTAGGGAATGTGACAAAAGTTACTAATGAATCGTTGAGTGTTACACTGATGAAAATCAAGGATTATTGTGATTACTATTGAGCTTGAAAGTTGAGCCACCATCTGTCTATCTGCAAGAGGTGCTGATTTTAAGTGAACATTGTAGTACAGATTGTCAGGCCATTGTAGTTAATGTTCAAAATATAATTATGTGTTTGCAGTTGGCAATCTAAAATGTAAATATGCCCAGTAAGCTTTTTTCCCCTTAGTTTTTTATATCAGTGATACAGAGGAGCCAGGCTGCAAAACCTTTATTAAATATAACTGAGGGAGGATATTGGCTTTCTCAGGGTCATTGTGAATTGTGGTGCAAGAATACACTTCCTTTCCCTGAGCTGTGTGATGGTCATGGGCATTGCCATTCGTTCTTCCTTTGAAGCTCAGACAAGGAGCATATATCCTTTATCTCAACAGCTTAAATGCTTTCCAAAGGAAGGGGTATGGTTTCTTCTGTTATTTTTTGTGGGGATTTTTGTTGGGTTAGTTGGTTGGTTTATTTAATAAGGATTTTGGCCCAGGTTTACAAATGGCTTAGAATTTTGAAACCTAGCTCAAACCCCAGTATCCTTAAGTGTTTCGGCTGAGGTGAACACATAATACTATGGAAATAGCAGCTGTTATGTAAAAGGGCTCACCTGTTGGTGCTCTAATGGGTAAAATGTAAAATGAGGAGCAGGCACCCATGTTCCTTTTTGCAAGCAAATAAGTAAATTGCAGACTGGAGGAAAACGTTCTGGATTATCACTTCTGATGTAATGCACATGCTTGGCTGCAGACCTGCATTACCGGCCTTCGTGCCAAGGAGGGGCACGGCTGGAGGCAGACCGTAATCTTCAACACTTCCTGGTTAAAGCCACATGTGTTCAGCGTATTCAGGGTGACAATTGCCCAGCAAGAGTCCCTCACTCCCAGGCTGGGCCATGTCAGGAGTCTGGGGCTGGGAAGAGCAGCAAGACTACAGAGCTGCCTGGGCAGCATCTGCTAGCACAACATGGAGCGTCCTTTCCACTGAGCTCCTAGTTGCCCATGGTTAGGGGAACTGTTAAAACAGCTCCAAGTTTCTTCTCAGAAGAGAACTGATAAAGCTCACTGAGAGAAGAGAGAAAACAATACCATTAATCGTTTAATCGTTTTTCTGTTTATGGATTTTACTGACATATTTCAGACTGGGTGCTTCATGAATCTGAACTAGAGAAACAGAAACGGTAGTGCCTAATTAATTAAGTATGGTTCAGTCTATTGAGGGGAGCCCATTTGTACCTATCAGTGCTATTAGCTAATTAATATGCTATTTGCTAATTAATATGTGACAGAACAAATTAATGCAATTGAGGTTAAAAGTGACTTCGTCTGGATGTAAATCTTAGCAACAGGATAAGACAAGATTTTCTAGGGTAGTGAAAAAAGATCTCTTAATTTTAGAGAATATTTTAAACAATGCATGTTAATAATCATTACCTTTCTTCCCACAGCCACGCTGTATTCATAATGTACCTGAAGTAATGTAGCCACTCTTGAAATATATGAAATTAATCTTAAACACAGTTTCATATAGGACTTTGGTTAAAAAATCACTTTAAATAACTAGCATGCAGAAATAAACAGTTTCTTTCAAGAAGGCTTTGTTTTTCCATCTGCTTTCCTTGCAGTAATAGGAAAGTTTCTGTTTCTAAATTGCCTTGAAAATTTGGCTGAGGCCTGTGATGGTGGGTTAGACAAGTAAGAAGAGGCGCCCAAGCTTCTATTTCTGAACACTGGGCTGTTATAGAAGAAAACTTTACTTGTCCTTAATGGTTTAGAGCTTTTTTGCAAAAGATTTATCTACCATAATCTGGACTATTAGAAGCAGTAGGAGCCCTGTAATCTATGTTAACTTGGACACATTAAATTAAACCGGTTTCTGTTCTTCCTTAGCTGTCTTCAATTATCTGTGCTCCATTTTGGCCTGCCCTTTATTATGGAAACTTCTTTTCATGGAGCCATAGGGAGCCCGTGATCCATCATACTTCTTTTTTGCGGACCACATTAGGTCTGCTGAAAACTTATGCAGTTGTCAATGGCAATTTATAAAAGCAAAAAGATCTTTGCCTGTTGTTGCGGATGATCTGATGTGTCACAAAGATTTATTATCGGCATCCTAAAATAAGACAGATATTTTGTAATCATGGCGATGTGGCATTTGAAGAAAGGGAGTCATCTGTTTCCTTTTAACAGCTGGTTGCGTACAGAAGAGTAAGGCTTCAAGAAACAGAGTCTGGCTAGATTAATATTCCTTTCTAGTATGTTATTTTGGCCTGCGTTTTGGAAACCTATAAGTTTAATTAGCTTGGCAACTGCATCTACAGATTCTAGTCTAAAGAGTGTTAACTCTTATATCTTTATTTTCAAAATCTTGCCTGTGGTTTTACATGTCAGAGAACCAATTGGAGGGCTGTTAACATTTGTAAAACCAATATATTATTTCTGAGGCCATGTTGGAACCCTGTTTTGAACGAAATTATCAGATTCTGCCATATTTCTTGTCTTTGAAAACATTAGCTGAGCCAAAATGTTAAAGAACGTTGGGCTCTCACCATTTAGACATTCATATTAATACTGTTTTGAGAGATGAACTATCAAAATAAGATGAGGTTACTCATTAAGTAAATATCTAACACTTATAAAATTGCAAATGCCAAAAAATACAGTAAAATTTTCTGTCCTAATTCAGTACATACCAAAGAAAACAATTACTTTGTTAAACTGAGTGATGCCAAATATTTGTAGCTAATATTTCAGTGCAGAGGTCAGTTAGCTTGGCTCTTTCTTTTGAAATGCAGCCATATTAATGTAACAAGTTTTAAGTCAATGCTGATGGATGTGTGGCATTTGTTATCATGCACAGTTGAGTAGTTTACGTGTTTTGAAATCATCTAAATAGCAACAGATGCAAAACCGTTTCCTGGATGTGTTTGTGTATACGGCTACATATATTTGAATCTGCTTATCTGATTCTAGCACAGAATAATAAGTGACTGATTAAATTGAGGGTATTTTTGGGTAAGGCATTGATAGCCAGTGTATTTAATCTAACGCGTACTCCTTTATTGTTTGCGTACTGTATTTTAGGCACGTATTAAATGCTGTAAATAACACTACAATCAATCAGATATTTGTGATTATATTAGTTACTAGACATTCTTAGGAAATGTAAATGCAAAAACAGAACCCCGAGCCCCTGGATTTAAAAACGCATTTTAAAAGCAGTATAAATTATAAATTCTCAGTGTCATCCTGGATTTTGGCCTTTTGATAAGGAAATTTCCTGGGCAGGGCACCTTTGATGACTTAACCTATTTAGATATTTCTCTAATCAGTCAGTATATCCTGGAAAGATAGTGTTGGTGGTCTTTTTGGGGAAAAGAGACAGAATATCTTTAAAACATACAAATATATACATGTACATTTAATTTTTCTGTTTGCAAGTTAAACACAACCTTTCATTTTATATAAAAGCATATGTTGAACATACTCAAATATTTTAGTAATCTAAGACCTGTCTAAAAGTTTCGCAGGAGTAAAAGTATAGCCAGTTATATTCCTTTCCACCTTTTTGAAAACTTAGTGGAAAAGTTAATGTTGCAGCATGTCCAGGGATTCAGCAGGTGATGATCATGCTGGAAGCTTAATTCCCTGTTCCAGAGATGAAAAACAACTTTCCACTCACAATGTGGTAGTTTGACACATCACCACAAGTTGTAAATGAGGCATGGGGTGAGAAATAGTTTCTGGATTCAGGGTTCCTTTTAGTCTTAGTTTAGATTTCACTTAATGGGTAATGTAGCAGTTGTCCTTCTGTGTCTTTATTGATAAAGAAAAATACTAGAAGTAATGTCACCAAAGAAATGATTTTAATTGCTGCGTTGTTTCATATTTTTATTGTGTGCTGGGGATGGATCAAGCCATTGAGGGTTTGGGATCCCGGATAGGACACTTTAGTCTTCACTTAAGCAGCAGCAACAAGAGGGTTGTAATTCTGGGTTTTACTTCAGTCCCCAGGCCTTAACTTACCAGAGACTAGTGACCTTCTGAGGTAATATCAGGTAAGAATAATCTCTTGCCCACTGCATTAAGTAGATAAATCTGTGAACAGTAGGTACAAAGTTCTGCAAATAATGCTATTTCTGTAAATAACATCACTTTCAGCTGTCACTGTTATATCCAAGAGTTAGCAATCTTCAGAGAAGTTACTTAAGTGTATTTATGGATGGGATTGTGCCTTGGTGCTCTGAGTGGTGCCATGTGCCAAGAATGCAGCACTGCGACACCCCAGCTCATGGGGCTTAGAGACAACTGGATCCTGGGGCCAGGGCAGGAAGGAGTGGGCACTTCCACTGTTGCCCTTGTCTTCTTCCTCACTTTCAAGAAGCAGACCACTGAGTTTTGTGATAATGAGAAGGAAAAGAGGTCATAGATGTTGATGACAGCAAAGATGGCAAAATGAGAGGGGGGAAGAAACCAAGGAAAAGGTAGTAAAATGCTTATTAAAGTATTTAGCAAAAAATACATACAGAGATAATAGGCTTCTTTCTCTCCAGCAGTTAAATATTATTCTTGGTAAGTTGAATTTCATTATTTTTGTCCTTGTTCCAGTTTAACTGAGCTGGGGGCAATTATTTCTCAGGCAGTACTTCTTACAGAAGGTGTATTGAGTGACAAAAATGCTGACTTGTACAACAAAAGAATGATGGCAAAATGTCAAAATTGTTAAGAGACAAAACTAGTATTAATTTTAGCTATCATTACTTCCACTTGTTGCTATTCCTAAATCTGTCATGGGTTTTCCGTGCTTGTTTTGCTTTCAGTGTCCATGAAAATTTTATATGCTGGCTACTGTTACTGAATTTTCTAGGAGTGGGACTTCACTCAAAGCTTGAAAAGCTCCACGAATGTTTACCTATATTTGATGGTTTTGTGAGCTTTCCATAGAGTTAGTGCCTTAGTGATGCTTCTTTACCATAGGAAGGTGGGGCAGATATGTGTGGGATAGGAGAGCAGCTGCACCAGTTAGAGCAGCTTGTACTGGAAAAAAGAAATCGCAGCGTTGTAAGTGCCGCTACTCCTGAGCAAGTAATTTCGCTTACAGCTTTCCAAGGGCTTTTAGCTTAAGCCCTAGGGTCATTTACCATTTAAGTGTGCTTCCCCCAGCAGTAGTAAATATGAAGCTAAACCATGTGGGTGTGATGAGCAGAGCAGAACACGGGGAGATGAGTTGAGCAGGCGAGCGTGCGGTGGGAGTGCAGCCCTTTCCAACCAGAGGGGAGCTGGGCTGACAAGAGGGCTATGTCAGGGAGGTGGGCAAAGCTGTGCTCGCAGTGAATAAACGTGCTGAGCAAAAGTGCAGCTGTGCTTTTTTAATATGCACTGCAGGAGATTTCAGCAGCCTGATGATATATCATGCATTAATGTTGAAAAGATAAACACATTTGGAGAGCACAGGAAGGCCTTGTGTTTTTATGTTAGCAGAATGCTTCCTAATGAATAAGAACGTGCTGCTGGCTTCACAGAGCCATATGGCAGCTTTTCTAATTTTAGTTCGGTGCAGATGCATAATTCTCCCTTGTTTTACCTCCTAAAACCTTCCTGAGATGTTGCATAGTTTTTCCTGTAAGACTTGATCTATAGTTTCTGGGGGAAAATACGTATTCAAGAGTCTAAGAGCTTCTTTGCTCTGGACAGATGTGTGCTGTGTGATGAAAGAGCAACCTCACTGTATAATCACTTCCCAAAAATAGTAGCTAACTTTATTCACAAGGATGGGATAAGCTGGTCTTGAAATTGATTGCTGAAATAGTTGCTGTTTCTTAGGCACTGGTGTTTTTAAAAATTGCTTGCTTTCAGGGAATAAAAACAACTTGTATTGAGGCAATGGGAACTGGGTAAGAACGTGCATGGGGATATCAAGTTTCAAGTGAGCCATGGATCATAGTGCTTTGAATTACACAGCTACAAGGCAGGGCTGCTTTCCCTGTGGTTAACCAAGCATCAAAATAACTTGCACGTTCTTCACTGCTTTACTTCACCATGTGTAGTGATCCAAAACTACTCATATTACCGAGTACAATTTTTTGAGTTTTTTCTCTTCTGTGTTTTATTCAAGTTGATACATTTGAAGGCACTTTCTGTACAGCGCTATTCATGTTAAAAACCTCCTGTCCATTACCACAGTCAATATAATTACTTAGCAATAGTCATACACAGATGTTATTACATCTAATATTTGAAATGTAATTAAATCTAATACTCAAAACTGTAAGGTCAGCTGAAATGTAGCCTTTGCTAAGTATACTTTCTATTATATGTTAGCATTAGTTTTTAGTATTGTATCTACTCTTATCTTTGGACAGTTAGATACTTCTGCAGTTTTCTTGATTGTTTGGATGTTATTTTTGCACAGCAATTCAGAAGGATCACGCAGGGAAAACTTAAAAATATGGATTAGGCAAGACAAAAGTAGTTGGCTAATACAAAAAATGGAGAAGATAAGTTGTTTTCAAGATAGTTCCAGTGTGAAATTAGATTGCATGTTTAAACTTCACATAGCATTTACATTCACTTTCAAGTGATGTTGCTGTTACTGTTATAAGGATCTTGATTTGTATGTTTTTTGGTTTTTTTTGAATGTGCAGAGGTGAGCTTTCTAGTGTCACTTATTACAAATCTCTTTGTTTATTTTTTTTACCTATTGTAAAAATAAGGGTATGTGATTTAAGTGTGGCATTTCCATAGCAATTCCGGAAAATTACGAAGAGCAGGATTTATATATAGGACATCTGGGAAACCTGTTTTAAACAGTATTGGATAATAAACTTGAATTTACCTGTTACAGGAGGGGTTTTTTGCTTGACCTTTTTCTTTGGTGGTTTTTAGAGCATGGGTTCTTCCCTGTCCAGGGTTTCACCAGCATCTCTTTTTTGCTTGTCTTGTTCTGTGAAGAACCTTAAATGTTGCTCCAATGAAAAATAAGCTAAATCTGTGTTGATGCGAATTTTCTCTTTCAAATTATGCTTCATCTTTTTGAAATTCCTGCAGAGGCTAAGTTTTGCTCTTTTAATTCAGAAATGCATTTTGGTTTTGCAGAGAGCACGAAGGGGAAAATATTTCTGTAGCAGATTTCCTTAAGGAAGTTGGAGCAGAGCTTGAATACAGACAAAGAGAGCTTTTTGAGTGGTTCAGTTGGTCCTGCCTGCCCACCTGTAGGAAAGTAGGGTTTGAAACACAACCAAGAGAAGGTGATGCCCGTCAGTAACACTTCAGAGTCTGCTGTCAGAAATACAGAGAGAACTGACATAGCTGGAGTTGGGAGGATGGAAAACCAAGAAGGCTTGCTAAGTTAAAATGTAGCAGGAGACTTCCAACTGTTTCTTTTGGCTTCTCTTTCTCTGACTTATGAATTTCTGTTAAACTAATGTGATTTCACAAAGGTTTGCTTTCAGAATCTGGAATGAGCTTTGAATAAAGCTTGAGGCTTCTCACTCATAAATTTGTCAGAATATATTTTTGAGGGCTTTTTTTCCTACTTTATTCTCTAAGTTAAATGTAGAAAAGTAAATACAGTTTATGATCACTAGGAAGATGCCCAATTGAATATATTAATATGTATTTTAGTATAATACTGCTTATGCAATTGTAAACATACCCACAGTTTAAATTACACACATCACTAAAATACTACATAATTGGATGTATATATTCTTTGTAGTATCTCTCTCAGGGGTGCTTGTATTTTATTTAAATTTTTTTCTCTCTCTAGGCTAAACTCTTAATTGAGCAGAGCTAATAATTATTTCATGTGCATGAAGTTTATACCAGTGTAATTCACATAAAATATGCTTGATCCCTGGTAGCCATATTCATAAGGATGGGACCAGTTTCTAATTTAATGCTCCCTCTCCAGCGCAGAATTCCGTGGATGGAGATGAAGCCATGGGAAGCCCCTTTCCATCCTGCTCACTTCCTCCGGCAGCAAAAGGCTATATTTCTCTTTCCACACTTTTTCTCTTCTGCCCTTCGGCCGCTGTGCCCATAGGATGCCTGGTAACACTTGCTGGCATTTAACAGGGGTATCGCTGTTCTAGGAGGAGGCATCACTGGAAGGTGTGAGGTCAGGGAACCAGCTCCCACTCTCCGTGTGGCTGCAGTGGAAAAATCTAGTGGCTGTGGTTAGTCACAGGGTAATACCAACCATTCTTGTGGGGCTGGAAAAACAGGGTTCTGAGAGGCTTTGCAAGGTTGGGCCTTTACAGCTATTTTCCTAAGCCTTGACATTCAAAAATTATTAATCTAGTGTAGAAATTATAAACTCTCTGTGCTTTTGATTTCTTTGTTGGGTTCCCATGAACTTAAAAAAAAGAGAAGTAAAAAAGGGAAAGTAAACTTTACATTTTTGCACCACTACTTAGCACCAGAAGCTGGAACTGTTTAGAAAAATGAAGAATACTGACTTGTGATAATGCATGATTTTGTTGGCATTACAAATTCATGTATCAATCATTGGTTTTTTCCAACCTTCCTGCAAAAATTTTTTGTTGTCAATTAGCCCCACATGCTGTATTGCTGAGGGAAAGATCTGCTTTTCAGGACATTCCCCATGACTGACTGTCAGGATGACACTGCTGACAGGATTTGCGCTTACTCGTCTTGTATGTGCTGATAAAGTCTACATGAGGGGCTTTGTAATTCAGTCAAAAATGGATAATTTTTTGCATAGTTGAACATTATTAGTAGCTGCAGTTTATAACAGTGACGTAAATTACAGCTGGTCCTACTCAGAGGGTGTCTGAGGCCTTGGTTTCCCATGCAATGCCACTTAAATTTAAGTGTGACTTGTGGCCTAGATGTGTAGCCTCTTCTAAGCTCTCCAGCTACTTGAATTCTTACACAATTACATTACAGATCCAATTATGAAGTCCATAATTTTGGAGCACTTGTGATATAGAATGCTTTTCAGAGTGCCTAGCCAAATATCATGAGTAATGTGGTGTATGTTGTCACCATCTTTGGGAAAAGTGGGTAGGTAACATTTAAGTATAAATAGCATTTTCATATTTTCTCTGTTCATTACACTTTTTCTGTGAGAAAGGACTGAGTTTATTGATCCCACAAAGATGTTGGGCCCTCTGAGGAAAAGAGTGTCAAAGGGAAAAAAAGTGAAGAAATCAGGTGGTTGTAAGGGACAGCTGGTGATGAAGCAGAAGCAGTCAGGGATCAAACAATCAAAATGGAGAAAACAGGGAAGCGGAGAGGAAAGGAGCGGTTCTAGGGAACTGGATGTGAGGTTTGAGAGATCCTTGGTCTCACCTGGTATTTCAGCTTCTGTGTTGATTATTATTCTAGTAATTAAAAATGTCCTCTTTTTCCTTTGTGTAAAACCTCATCGGTGTGCATAAAAGAAAACAATTGTTTTTATCGATGTTATGGGTGGTTTGTATAAACTCCATGGTTACAAGAGTGAAAAAATCAGCAGCAAATATTTCGTGTTATGTGAAAAATAATCAGTAAAAGTAGTCTGTAAACTGGTGACATGAGGAAACTGTAATTAATGTGCTTGCATACCGTTGTTGGATCATATCTGCAGCTCATAGAGAATAATCCCATGTTCTCCCATAATCAAGATGGAATCAATGGCTGAAGCAGTGGTGGAATGAGAGCAGGAAGCTGGTATCTCTGTCCATTATAATATTTTGCAGTGTGAAAACAGAGATCACTTTGTGCTACCAGGAACAGATGGGGAACAGATATCATCACTGGCTTTATTAAAAGCTCAACTCTATTTTTAGAGTTCTTTTAGAATTTTTAGAACATGTTTTCAGTTTTCTATCATCGTATGGTGCCAACTCTGCTGTGTTGTAGCATGGGAAGGATTGTTCAGTTGTTTTTCTGTTACACCTAATTTCTGCTTTTTGCCAAAACAAGAAAGGTAAGGAAAAAAATAAAATCCCACCCCTAGTCTAAACCAGAAATACTAATTTTATGTCCTGGTGAGTTTAAGTGGCAGAGGAAATGTTAATGGTTATTTCTAGTGAATTTATTTCTATCAGATTATGCTACTCAGAGTGATTTAAAATTAGTCCGTTAGCTGCAACTCCATCTTCAGAGCAATTTGTTAAATCATTATTCACAACAGTATTATGTAGTGTATAACACCTAAGACAACAGCTAAAATCTTTGTGAGTCTTTTCATGAGAGCAAGAAACCATAGAAATCTAGGATGAGACAGCCCGAGTGACCAAAGCCTTTTTGCCAGCAGGTGGTCACTGACAGAACACCCAGGGCTTCACAAAAGCAGTTCCTGTGCTCTGTGTCTGAGCAGCACATATTCAAGCTGACCTTAAAACCTATGCCAAGGAAAGTTCAGAAGAACTTTATCTGCATTATTGCAGATCTGCAAACAGTGGAAAATACTATACATTTGGATACATTTCAGTTTGCGTGCCTGGTGCTTTAATTTTCACTGAAGGTGATTTTCCAAAGGCCATTTGCTCCATTCACACATGGTACTTTGAGTAATTCCTGCAATGAATGTTCTTCTGGTTTATTGTTGTTGAAGACACAAACTCTTGTTATCATAATTTCAGTGTGCTTTCATGTTTATTAAAATAATCTATTGCATCATACTAAAAATAAGAAATTTCTAATTATTTTTCGTATTCTAGATTGCAGGATGGCCCTAGCTTTTACATAACTGCTACTTGAAAAATAATGGAAGAATGTTTTGAATATAGCACTAACAACATAAAGTAACTTGTTTCATTAATTTACAATGTACAATATGCATTAGAATATGTATTTTACATAGTATTTTATTACTTTTATTAATTAATTCTTAAACAAAAATGTCCTTCTTGGAATAGAAAAACTAATACAGTTCATTACTTGATAGGAATTATAAACCCACTAGGTTTGAAAGTTCTGTGAGTATCCCTTACACTTGGAGTTGGGTATAACCTGTGATGCTGTATACAACACATTGTAACGTATGGCATTATGTCCAGAAACCTGAAATCATTATTTTCTGGCCTGTAATTTTCAAGTGTAGCACTTGAAATTTTATGTAGTTCTAATAACGTATTGGTAAATTAGGCGATATGAAAATTACGTGATAGTAAGAATGTGGGTGGAGGCATGGGAACAGAACTGAGACCACTGTTTCTCAGTACTGAAACTGTAAATTGTGGACTTATGTTTTTCCTTCTAAATATAGTTGTCATGGTAAAGCTCTGCAGCTGTAAGCTTTGCATGCTCTTTTAGATCAGTCTTCTACTACACCTTGATCCTGGTTTTTGCTCACTGCGCCTTCATAAAGAGCCCTTGTCTTTGCCCAGTGTTAGGCTCTGTAGTTTGGTAAAATGTCTACCAGAGAAACATGATAAATTACTTCATTTGTGTCATTAGACCTGAAAGCTGAGAAGCGAATAGGCTAGTTATGCTTCCGTTGAATCATTATGGGAGACTGTCTAATCTGATTTTCAGAACTGTTGCACTGTAAGCGTTTCACAGCTCTTCTCAGTGCTCTGTGGGCTCTTGGTGTATTGGTGAGAGATCAGTCCACTGTCGCTTAACACATCGTTTTCTCTCTTGCAGAAAAAGCAGCAGCAGCTAATGAAGATGAAGTGCAAAAAGCAGATGTATCGTCTACTGGTCAGAGTGTCATCGACAAGGATGCACTTGGACCAATGATGCTTGAGGTAAAGAGCCCAAAATCCCTTTATTTAGGACAGTTCTGCTTCTCCTAGGACAAATGAAATGAATAGGTGTAGGCAGAGGTTGCCATAAAGGAATGGTCAAGAGAGACAAGCCATCCTGGCTACTTGGGATTATGTCATTAAAGAGCAGGCAGCATATTTATTTCTCTTGCATTCAGTGATGAAGCTGTCGTTAACTTGAAGTAGGGAGAGCCAGAGAGACTTCTGCTTCTTTGTAACACAGACAACTTGAGGGGCTTCAGCTGGTAGCAAGTTTTGGGTGTCTGCTTGTGCGTGTTTTATTTGTTCTGAACCACAACAACTGTGGAAGATCTGTTGCACCTAAACATTGACTTATATATACTGTAGTATACAAGTGAATAATATTCATCTAAAATTGCATGTCATTGCTATACTGCTTTAATATTTTATCATTTCACCACTTGAAGCAGGACTCTTCCCTCTAGAATATGAAAGTAATCTAGGAAAGATTTTCAAGATGTGTATTTCAGCTTGTTCAGTTAAGATTTCTGTCTGATTTTAGCAGTTATTTTGATACCCCAAAAGGCTGTATGATTCAAGCCTGTCTTCCAAATGTGTTAGCAGTAATGCTGGGTAGGTACATTATCAGGGATCCTTATGTCATGTGCTACTGTCCTTTGGCATTACTGCTTTATCTGCTTAAACTCACTTGCAAACTGTTTATTCCCATTCTGGCTGTGGACTTTATATGTAAAGAAGAATAAATGTTACTTTAGAGAACATAAAACACAAACTCTTGTTTGTGAATCAAGCTAAAGGAACAAGCTTTGGCAGAAGCTTAATTATTCTGTCATTTCTGAATGCATGTATAACAGTTTTAAGTATTTGCATTGGTTTTCATAATTGGGCAAATGAAGACATAGTTTTCTATACTGCGTACGAAATAAAGGCTCCAAATTCATGCTGCGAAACATAAGATTAGACAGGTTGGAGGCATTGTTCTTTGAAAAGTGGGGGTAACAAATTAATTGATTTAATTTAATATTTATTATACATACTCACTGAATTGAATGTTGTTGTTTTTGCTATCAAACAAGGTTATGCATTCATCTCTTACACTGCTATGTTAAAATTTATCTTTAATTTCCTATTAATTTAATTGTAAGGACCTGTTTTAATCACAGGGAAAATAAGAATAAGATGGTATTTTTCCTGGCTTATCTTGTGTGATTGGCTATTGCAGCAAATAGGACATGTAAAATCATCCATCTATTCTGTTGTTCCATTTAATTTAGTTTAGTTTTCCTTTGCATATTAACAGTGAAACATTGTGGAACTTAATTAATGAACTATGGTCCTTCTGCATCAAGAAACTTAAAAAGGACTGGAAGTTGTTATATATTTGCTGTGGAAAGACTACAGATACTTTCTTTGTGTCTTTATCACTGTAAGGAAATGCAATTCAGTTATTTCATCTTTACAGAACCCCTTTATACAACCTCTTAAAAAAACCTACTCTTTCTCATTGCCAAATAATAATAAAAATGGCAATGCTGATGAACAGTTTATTAGTTGATTTGGCTTAGAAATGTAATTGTATGTTTTTATTAAAGAATAAAACTGAAGAATCCTCAAAATAATGAGTGTTTCCAGCTGAAGAAAGTGAGTAAAATTCATCAGGCAGCTGCCTCTGAGGAATATTTTAACATATTTCTTGCTTAAAGCATAAAGTAGATAGGAGGAAAGTGTGGTAAAATAGTCAAGAGAGAGATGACAACATCTCAAAGAATACAAATGTATTTTCTGTTCCAATATATAATCTAAAATATCCGTTTTCTTGATTTCTCTTCCATCATGTTGTCCATTATTTGTTCACCCATTTTCTCAATAGCTCTGAAGAAAAGGTTTTGATTGTGGTAGCTTACATCTGGGGACAGAATTAAGAAATTATTGCAAAAGTGGAGGCTTCTAAAATATTCAAGTGTCTTGGTGCACTGCTTTCCTCAAAAGCCTGCTGCTGCTTACCTGCAAGATTATTTTCTTAATAGAACAGAAAGAAATGGGAGATTGAAATATAAGGCCCTTTGTTACTCTAAGCCCAGATGGCCACGTCCATGGTGAACTCAAGAAACAGCTGTGAGGAAACAGCACAGAGAGCACTTCTTTGCCAAAGAAGTTGCCGCTCTAGGAAACACTAGGGAAAACTGAAGACTACTACGGGATGCCAGTAACTCTCATAATCTCTTGCTTGCCTTCTCCACCTTTGAGAATTTTCTCCTTAGGACTCCAATAAACATCTGTGATAGCTTTGGTTTTGCAACCCCTGTGAACTGATGTGTGGACAGCTGCCAAGCAGAATGGTTCAGCCAAACCCACACCCTTCTGCCAGCTCTAAATACCATGGCTTCTATGGTTGGCCAGCGGGGGACTGATGTGGCTAGCACCTTTTTTTTTTTTTAATTAGTTTTCAGCCAGCTCAGGTCTCTGGTCCAGCTCTTCATGGCCTCACACAGTACAGGTTGCTGTTGTGATGTAGGAAGGACTAAATCAAATAGGCCATGCTTACACTGGCTTCAAGCAGTGGTGAAATGCAGCCTAAGACACTAATCTGTAGCAGAGATGCTGATAGAAAATTATACTAGAGCCTCAATTTGTTAATTAATTTGTAAATCTTTGTTAGTTAAAATAAATGCTACTCAGCAGGGAAATGTAATGAACGTTAAGAAAGTACATAAAAAGGAGGGAGCTCACAAAGGAAGTAAATCAACAGGAGGAACCAAGAATTATCAGAAACAAAAAGAAGGCAATGATAAAAAACAATGTCAGCGATTAGAATTTGTGACAACAGGAGAAAAAAGGACCTGGTTTATCTTAATTTAGAGGCAGTCAGGAAAACTATACACTTATACATTTATTTGTGGGTTTTATTATGTTATAATTTAAAAATAGAACAACAAAAGCATTTGCCAGCCATTGGCTCAGCTGCTCTGCGTGCATTGTGCTTTCACTGGCCCTCCCCTGGAGCAGAATCATTATCTAACTGATCTAACTTTGTTTGGGAAGAACCTCTGAAGCTTATGTATTCCTACCTCCCACTGCAAGCTGGTCCGAGCAGAGCAGGTGGCCCAGCTCCGAGTCCAGTCAAGGTTTGAATATCTCTGGGGAAGGGGGTTTTACAGCCTCTTCCGATATCTGACCACCTCTATGGTGGATTTTTTTTTTCTTGTATCTCCATGAAGTTTCCTGGCTTGGAACTTGTTTCTGTTGCATCTCATCCTTCCCTTGTGAACCTCTAACCTAGAGCCTGGTTCTGTCTTCTCTTTAGCCTCCTGCTAGGTGGCTGAAGGCAGAAGTAAGATCCATCCTTAGCTTTCCTTTTTATTGTCTGGATTTGCTAAATTCTCAGTAGTGTGCAGTATTTTAAACATCTCTCTGTAGCCAGTGGACTTGAGAACTGCCTGCTAAGACCAGCACGTGAGCTGTGCAATATACGAGTTGGGTCATATCAAAAGTGCCTTGTGCTTGCTGTGGCAGCTCCTCCTTGTCAGACTGTTTTGCAGTGAGCTGTGTTCAGATTTAATATGGATCCACTTGGTTCTGACCCACAATGAATTGTGGGTGGCCTGTTTTTCTGATTTATTTCTGTCCCTGGAGATAAAATAACTAACAACTCTTCTAGTGATTTCCTGCCAATCCTTAGAGAGGTGAATAAATCAGGCAAAGCTGCAGAAGTCTGTGTAGGTTGTTAATTGAATGCTTAGACCAAAAGCTTTGGTGCTTTTAAGTTTAACTGCGTCCCCTCTTTATCTGCTCATATGACATAAAGTTAGAGGGATGTATTCTGATATATTTCTACCATCTGCAATCATGCTTGCATCTAAAGAAAAATAAAGTTTGCATGAGAATTTCTTACCAGTACTCAAATTTTTACTTTATCCTCGTTGGGTAGAAGTGATGTAGTATTTGGCTTAGGCTTCAGATAACGTAGGGCAGATTTCTTGGAAAGAATACTGCAGCTAGGTTGTCACTGTCACAAGAGATAAGAAGGGAAACCAATCAGCAGAAAATACTAATGTGGACACTTCCTCACAGAAACTTTAAGTCCTTTGGAAAACCGTGAAGCTGAGTTGAAAAGGTGAAAATCTGATTCCTGTTCCCTGGATGATGTGTGGACTGAATTAAACTGGTGTCAAATTTTTAAAAAAATGAAAGCAGTCCTAGGAGCAGACGCTAAGGCTCCCCCATCTTCACTGCTCACTAACTGCTCTCAGCTCCCTTTGCCCTTCTCTGCTTTTAATGCCTCACGTTCCCAGCTGCGTGGGGCCTCGCCTCTATGAAGATACACTGCTGGGGGTCGGGAGAGAGTCTTTCTTTCTGCCAGTGTTTTCCTTGCCTTATGCCAGGATGTCCTGTGGTGTTTTCCTGGGATCAGTCTTCCTGTACTGTGTAGAGGAGTGAACAGGCTGTGGGTTTAGCAGAACCATCTTCTGGTCCAAGTTTCTTACGTCATACACAGGCCAATAGATAGATGGCAACCTCTTCCATTATTTTTGTTTGTTTGTTTGTTTGTTTGTAGTGGAAGATTTGGTTTGTTTTCGTGTGTGGGTTTCATTATTTTGCAAGGTGTGTACCTTTCTGTGCTTTTACACTAGTGTCATATAAATAAAATTAGATGCTCAATCTGAAATGTGTCCTTTGCTATTACAGACAATAATATAAGAACTGGGATGGATGCAGAAAGATTCAGTTAGGTCTTCTGAATGGCGTATTTATTTTCTGTATATTTTGTTAATCTGATTGCTTGGTATTGTGTTTCTCTTTCTTTCTCTCTCTCTCGTTTTCTGTTTTTGCCCCTTTAGGCCCTAGATGGGTTCTTCTTTGTAGTGAACCCAGAAGGTAACGTTGTGTTTGTTTCTGAGAATGTGACACAGTACCTGAGGTACAACCAAGAAGAGCTGATGAACACAAGCATATACAGCATTCTGCATGTAGGGGACCACAATGAATTTGTCAAAATCCTGCTGCCAAAATCTTTAGGTATATTACTTTTCCTCATATCATACCATTACTTATTTAACTTTGGTTTTATAAGTCAGCATTTCAATAATCTAGGTTAATGTCCTGACACTACTTACAATTTCATCATATACATTATTTATTTTTAATGTATATGTAGACTATGAATGATTAATATTCTCAAAAGCATCCTCCACTCTTTTCAAATTCTTCTTTGTTAAAATTGCTCTTAGTAATTCATGTTAGCTGATATTTTTTAATGGATCTCCAGAGTGAATCACTAAAAGATAGCATTAGCTATGTGATCTCTGTTAGTTCTTTGTCTAGGCTGCTTGTTCCAAGAATGGCCCAGGAAAGGAAGAATATAAAAGAAAAATCAGAAACCTCCTTATGCTAGAATTTTTATTTCAGTGTTTTTATTCTCAGCAATATTTACTCTTAACCTTCAAAAACTATTTTTTTTTAGTTGCAGCCATTTTTGGATTCAGATTAATATTAGTTTTAATGTCACTGAGTTTCAGAGGAGATGAAAGAGAAAGTCGGTACTGGGTGCCTCATTTACTCGCAGCAGTTTAAAAAGTATTACTCAATTCACTTTAGCATTTTATTACTATACTTACATACTCTGAAGAAACAAAAATGTAAATGGCTAAAGTCAATATATTACTGCATTTATTGCATTTTATGACTGAAGAGGGCAAGTGAAGAGTATTTTAAATATGACCGTGCCATTTCCTAATGTCATGTAACATTAATTTGCTTTGACTGATGTCCAGTACCTATATTTGTGCATCTCAGGATTTTGTTTCTTTTTTTACTTGTCTTAAGCACTGTGTTAGGCTTTAGTTTTATCCATAGCTCCACCCAGGTCATTTCAACCCTTCAGTCTTTCCCGTTGTAGCTGAGACTGTGTGTTTCAATATATTCCCCATTGTATTGCTTCCTGTTTTTATAAATGCATATTAGTTTAGTTTCTTCCCTTTTCTAATCTGGACAGAGATTTTTACACAATGCAGCCGTGTCTTTTAGTAGTACCTTTTAAGTTTACTGGAAAGATCCTACATACTGCTTTATTTTTTTCAGTCTCATAAATCAACTTGATCCACCCAGTAGGCTTTTGCTGTACTGTATAACTTTTACATGCACCAGTATTTAGACTTTTATTCTGCTTTTCTACTATGTGATTTTAAGTCACTTGAACAAAACATGATAGCTGAACAAATTAGCAGTGCTCTTAAAATCTGTTAATTTTAGAAATGATCTTGTTATGTGCTGGTTCGGGCTTTAATATTAAAATTAAATTGTTGTTGTTGTTGTTAAATGAGCTTGTTTCCCAGCCAGTTTGTAAAGCATCTTGATTAATTTCCTGTGGATAAGCAGCAGAAATGCCTGGTACCAGATTTGTCTCACTATCTGATTTTGCTTTTGCTCAGTGAATGGGGGATCTTGGTCTGGTGACACTCCTAGGCGTAATAGCCATACCTTTAATTGTCGGATGCTGGTGAAACCTCTTGCTGATTCTGAAGACGGCCATGATAACCAGGAAGCACATCAGAAATATGAAACTATGCAGTGCTTTGCTGTTTCTCAGCCAAATTCTTTCAAGGAGGATGGTGAAGGTAATTACCATTTCCAGTTTGTGTTAGTGTACTTTCAGAGCAGTTGATAAAGTGACCTCTGAGTCCTGAAAATTGGAAAAATTCTTAGGCTGTTTTTCCTTTTTTCATGTAACTATAGAAATGTACTTTTGTCTTGGCTGTGAGTGTATACACTTGCGTGCATCTATTTGTTAAAACAGCTGAGAGAACTGAGAGAAATTCAGTTTACCTCAGAGAGAGATACCCTAGTTTTATATTGCTGCAATTGTAGGAAAAATGTAGCTGACTGGGAAGAAAATTTCAAAGGGCAATTTCTTGAATTCTTAGAATTTGAAGACAATTGTGGTTCACCATTTCCTTTACCATTTACTACTTCAGCAGGTAAATATCCTCAGATGGTTTTGTAAGTATTCAGGTAAGGAAAAATGGTTATTGTGAAGGTGAGTTCTCAGGAGCAGCAAGTATTTGGGTCACGTTTAAGAAATTTGGCTTAGAAGGTACGAAATGGTGAGTGTTGAAGAAATGTGCTCTTTGTACATGCAGTATATTCTTTTTTATTACTTACCTCCTGAGTGGTTGAGCTACTACAGATATGTTCATAAACATGTGCCAGTACTTACGGATTGTGGTGGAGTTCTTGTTAATTTTTCTTCTGAAAAAAAAACAAACCCACCTTTCCTATTTTGTTTAATGTTTTAGGATATTGTAATGAAGATACAAACCGACCGAGTTTTGTCTATGCATTTATTGGTACCAGATGGTTTTTTTGGTCCAAATAGATTTAAAGAACTTTTAAAAAATATTTCCGAAGTCTTTTTGGAAACAAAAGTCTTCCCCTTCTATAAAAATTAAATGAAGTAACATTTTTCTCTAAGATTTGCAGTCTTGCTTGATTTGTGTTGCAAGAAGAGCTCCAATGAAGGAAAGACCACTTCTTCCTTCGTCAGAGAGCTTTACTACACGCCAGGATCTTCAAGGTATTGTGAAAGAGGAGTAGAAGTTTTTAATTTTATTTTTTTTTTTCCTCAACGGCAAAATTGCTATAACAAATATTTTCTAATGTATCTAATATCAGGCAAAATAACTTCACTGGACACAAGTACCATGCGAGCAGCTATGAAACCTGGCTGGGAGGATTTGGTGAGAAGATGCATTCAGAGATTCCATTCACAGCACGAGGGAGAAATACCTTTTGCCAAGAGGCATCACCAGGAAGGTTAGGTTTCATACTTTTAGCACTTTCTATATTTAACCTGTTTGCCATTTGTATCTCTTGGTTGTGTTCTCTTTGTTATGCTTTCATGGAACAGTCAACAGCTACTGACAATCCCTTTCTCAAGCCGTTTTACTTAACACACTGATGGCTCTCTAGGGAGGTCTTCAGCTTTCTCACTGTTTTAGCCTTCTTGTTACAGCTATGCCATCCTGGAGTATGTTTTAAGTCTTCAAAATGTCAAAATTGTTTTGGAAAGAAAGACCCTTGCTGGTTGTCCACCAAAATGTTCACTAACCATTATTCTTCAGAACCTCAACTCACACATTGCTGTTCATTGCCTGTATTCCCTTTCTCTACAAAAATGGACTTTTACTGTCACATTTCCTGTGAGAAACACTGAGTGTAAATTCCCAGAGCTGCACTGCTCATACTGTTTGGAAACCTACATTGTTGCACTATCTCTAGCTGATAAGTGTTATAGGATGTACCACAAGCACATCTACTCAGTTGAGATTATGGTAGGTAAGAAGTAGGAAAGTACTGTACTTTGGAATGGTCCCCATGAGTTTTCTGTGGTAGTGACTGGGTGGGGATTTTTCATAAAACCCTTTTACTTCTAATTCTAGTAACACAGACCCAAATGAATAAAAGCATATAACCCTATCTAGTCCATGGGAAAGTAGTTTCAAAACCAATTGGGAATAGCTGGAACATTTCCAATACAGAAGCATCATTCTTTGGGTTCATGTTTAAAGAACAGGGTTTACAGCTGGCTTGTGACAAATAGTTACCATGGTCATTAAGCAACAGGCATGTCATCTTGGATACTAAATTGTAACTGGAATATCAAATTATTCCACCAAATACACATGAAAAAAAGAGCTTTAGTCGTGAGGCATTAGTTAAATATTCTTTAATATGTTCTGCTTTCATGAAATCTTCAGGTGGTGTTTTAGAAATGTGGGGTCACAGAAATGCCGTGTTATTTTAGATAACAATTTTTGGGGTATATACAGTAGAAGTGCTGAAAGTTCACAGCCTTGTGCTGTGATTTCAGGCAGAACTGAAGAAGGCAGTATGCAATTAAAGTTACACCAGGGGTTTAGAGAGCAGTTGCAGATAAGGACCCGTCTGTGCCAGAGGTGATTTAGAGGTATCTGTTATGGCATCCCAGCACTTGTTATTTCAGTCTTCTTCACGTTATTCCTGACCAAATTAGCAGCTATTACACTGAGTGCCAAGGTTCGAATGAGTCTTCTCTTAAGCTGTATATGAAGTGGTGAAAATATATGTGCTTTGGAGTTTACACTGTATCATTTTCCAGTTGTGGCTTAGGATAGTCTTGTAAATTGTGGAATTAGTGTAAATGAGAGAGCTTTTCTCTTCTTGTGAAAGTGAAAAGAGAGGAAGAACCTCTGGAATTGCTTTCCTACAAATGATGCAGCACTGAAGAGGAATAATGACTGAAATGTTTCCCTCCCCTGCCCTGCAGTATGGAGAAGGAAAAAAGTCATATCTTGGGCCATAGCATCTTTGTGCTTGACTGAGGAACCCTTTGCAGTTTTCAAGTCACTGTGGTTTGAGAATAGAAGCAAGGAAAATAATGATCTCCTATATGTAATCCAGCATTACAATGAGAAAAAATGCAGCATTAGCTTGATAAACGATAAAAAACATGCTTTAAAATTATCTCTCAGTATAAAATGCAGAATATATGGTAAGTTTTTATTGGCCACAGTCAGAAAAATAGCATTTCCTCAAGAGGAATACGGAAACATTCTTGTTTGCTTAAAGAATTAGTTTGGAAAATGATTTAAGTAGAGATTTCACTTGTATCCTGTTGGCATTGAGTACTGGAATTTCCTGATGTGGTATATGCTAAAGTTAAGAGCTTTGGACCTTCTGGTGCCCAAAGGTTAAACTGAAACAATGACATACCTAACAGTGAAATTTTGTTTTGTATTGTTTCACTGTTGTAGGTTTTTGTTTTTCATTACATTTTTACTCTGAAAAACCGCTTCTGGTTGTTTAAATTGTGCTTCCTGTTTTCTCACTGCCTAGATAATACTTTGAAACCTTGCAGAACAATATTTAACAGTGGGGGACAGGGAAGGAAAGCAATCGTAACCAGTCTTGCAAGGCTGAAAATGTGGTAGCTCTGTAGACAAGACAAATAAAGGCCACACTTGGGAAACTGTGTCATTTCATTACAACAGGAAATATTAAAAGACAAGCAATGAAATGAAAACCACATGATACTATTAATTAAAAATAAAGAGTGAGAGAAAGAGCCCCACAGAAAATAGATATGTATGAAAAAATAGGAAATTAGAAGTATTTGTAGTGCTTGATTTCTATTTTTTCCCTAAGTAACTATATGAAAGTTTTTGAAGTATTTAACTTCTCTCATATCTGCAATCCTAATGTGATTGCTTTTGGACTAGAAATTGTGAGTGACCACACTTGTTTCATTGATGGCAGAGAGTGAACAGTAGAACAAATGTTTGGAGATTTGCTTTTCCATAGCATGTTTTCATTTTTTGTTAAAGGAGTGTCACAGGGGTCTATGGAAGTTAGAGACCTGAATTTGTTGAAGTTCAGATTTACATTAAAAACTTAATGGGCTGCAGAATATGTACAGTAAAGTAAACCCAAAAACTGAAATGCAGTCAACACTGGGAAATGGTAGCACAGCCCCAATTTTGGTTTCAGTAATTGTATTTGTAATTTTTTTGAACTATATGTATTTTGTATTTGTTTTTTTTTTAAATAATTTCTCTTTCCAGTTCTTTTTTCTAACTGTTCTTATGTAAGAGTTTTAAGCATTTTTTAAATTAAAGAAGTAGTGGAAGTAACTGTTGCAAGACAATTTAAGCAGGCAATAAGGAGGAAAAGATACAGGCTAGTGGAAACAGATGATCTAAAAACTAAAGACATTTATATTAAGTCATCATGATGTAGAGGGTACAAGGAAAAAATGTTTGAGGAACGAAAGGAATTAGACGCATATTTGATGAAAAGTGAAATGGACATCAAGAACTTCCTATCTGCTCCTGAAATACATTCTATTTCATAGTATCTTCCTGTTACTGCTGTAACTCCCTACAGATTTTCATTTGATCACCCTACAGTGTGCGGGATCCTTTATTTTATATGCATCTTGTCTACTTATTTTCAAAATGTTCTTTTTGTTTGTTTTGTTTAATTAGCGCTGTATCTGTGGTGTCAATGCTGATGGATTTAGAACATCAGACGCTGAGCAGCTCAGCTACCTGTCCTGCAGTTTCTCATTAGTTTAACTGCTGTTCTGCTTGCCTGCAGTGCTGAGGCAGGGGCTCGCCTTCAGTCCTGTTTATCGCTTTTCCCTGTCGGATGGCACCATCGTTTCTGCCCAAACGAAGAGCAAGCTCATCCGTTCTCAGACGACCAGTGAACCTCAGCTTGTAATCTCCTTGCATATGCTTCACAGGTAATCCTGGCCACTTCCTTACATCCACACACTGCTAAGAGACGTGGGAAGCACAAGGTTGCCAAAGCAAATAGATTGTTTAAGGCTGATAGATTTCAGTTGACCCACGACTGATATCATGGAAACAAAGTAAGATTTTAACTCCAATGCTTGCAGCAGGAAAAGACTGCAAGATTATTTCAGGATTTAAAAATGGCATGCTGGATTTTCAGTGTCATGTTCTTAATTTCACTATTTTAATTTCCTGTATTTTGCACAGTAGATACAAGAAACTTTCCAACTGTAATTAAATCTAGAAAATTTAGAAGGATTAAATTCTTGTAGTTCACATGCTGTTGTTGGTCCTGGTTCTTCTTAAAAGAACATGTTATGATTACTAGGACTGCACTTTAGACAAACTGTTATTTAATTCTTTAATTCCCTTTGTGCCTGTCTTTTCTGGTGCTTGGCTTAGTGGCTTTCACATGTCCAGTCCTGAGAAGTGCTGCTACTAGTAGTTTTTTTGGTGTGGTTTTTTTTTTTTTTTAAAGCACAGCCAATAATAGGCTAAAGTCAAGCTTAAGTAATCACTGACATCACAACTTCAACATACAATTTTTACTAAGTCATTGTGTGTCCTGGTATATTTGTATCAGATTTTGTTTCAGGTTTTATGGGCTGACTATAATTACAATATTGTTTTCCTTGAATCCTCTGTGTCATTTTTTTTTTTGAGAGGAAGAAAGCAGTGCTAAACATAATTATAACTGAAACCATTTTGTAGAAATTGTAGATTTGCAAATTCTGATCTGACCAAATTCTGATTTTGATCTGACCAAAAGCTGTCTGAAATTTGTTTTCTTTGGATTGCTGAATATACCTAATATTTCATTAAGTGCCAAATTTTAAATTTTAAGAAGCGAGCGCTGATAATTTTTGAATGGTACACGTATATTTCGTTGCACTTTTTTTAGCAGAGTGCTGGTACTGCTGTATTTGTAATAAGGTTTTAAAAATACCCCTTTTTTATAGTTAATGTTTTTCACCTTTGCCTTTATACCTAAGGTAACAAATACAGAATAAGAAGATTGACTACTCTGTATTCTTCAATTATTTCACTTCTCATGCTTTAGCAAAATGTGAAGGTTTATCTGCGCTTACTTATACCGTGCAAATAGGAGTGGTTTTTGTCTCATGGAGAATGCATATTAGGAATGTTCCATTTATATTTGGTTTTGGAAGTCCAGAGTTGATTTGAATTTTTTTGTCAGAATCTCATTTTTTTCCTTCCTAACCTACTTGACTCTGTCTCTTTTGTAGCTTTTAGCATTTGGGAATATGTCTGATTCTCCTAATATAAGTTTTAGCACAGAGTAAAAAGTGTATTACATCCTCCCATAAACTAATTAAAATCTACTGAGGAAAAGAAAAGTGACCTTCAGGTGCTCTCACAAGAGCTTTTTCTCTGTGTGTGTGTATGTGTGTGTGTGTGTGTGTGTGTCTGTCTGTCTGTCTGTCTTCTGTTTTTTCTGTCTTGCAGCCTACATCTCTAAAATATGAGTTTCAGCTCCTATGTGTGTGGTTTGTTGTTTTTCTTCTCCCCTTTTCCTAAATGCTTGTGCAGGACTGGATTGCTAACAGACTGTTCTCATTCTGAGTCAGTATCTAGTAGTTCCCTTGGCTCACATGCTGTTTTGGAGCAGTATTGAAATACTCTGGCAGTGTAAAAATGTGACTTTTTCAACTTTCTTTTCACTATGAACTTGGTGGGCAAATAGCCCACTCCAGCCTTGTGGTGGGGCTAACTGACAGAAATTCGAAACTCCAGCAAACAGCTGTCCACAGCTGTCTTGTAAAACATGTATTTGTTGGGTCATATGTTTCAGATGAGATGTATTTCAGTTCTAGAAGTTAGCTCTTGCCAAATTGTAAAGGAGAGATACATTAAAGGGAGTCTGAAATTGTAACCTATCAGCGTTTCTGATGACTGTCATTTAAGTGAGGTTTAATTTTGTTTTTCCTCTCTTCCACTGTTTTCTAATGAGGTACTGAAAAACCTTACTGTTAATGTTCAGCCATGTTGAGAGTTTCATATCACTTTCGTCAAATTGTTGATTTGTTTTTGATTGTAGGGGTTTTGTGTTATTTTAAAGTGAGGTTTGGGGTTTTGCTTCTTTTTCCGTAATGTAATTGCAAGCTGGCCACTGTCATTTAGCTAACAGGCTGTTTTTCTTCCCCTTGCCACATAGAGAGCAGAATGTCTGTGGAATGAATCAGGATTTGACTGGACAAGGAATGGGGAAGATATTGAACCCAATTAGTTCCAGCAGCCCTGCCCATCAGGCCATGTGCAGTGGGAACCCAGGTCAGGATATGACCATCAGTAGCAATATAAATTTTGCCATAAATGGCCCAAAGGAACAAGTGGGCATGCCAGCAGGCAGGTTTGGTGGTTCAGGGGGAATGAACCATGTGTCAAGCATACAAGCATCCACTCCTCAGGGTAGTAACTATGCACTAAAAATGAATAGCCCCTCACAAAGCAGCCCCGGCATGAACCCAGGGCAGCCAAACTCTATGCTTTCCCCAAGGCATCGTGTGAGCCCTGGAGTGGCAGGAAGTCCTCGCATCCCACCCAGTCAGTTCTCCCCTGCAGGAAGCTTACATTCACCTGTGGGAGTCTGCAGCAGCACAGGAAATAGCCATAACTACACCAACAGTTCCCTGAACGCACTTCAGGCCCTCAGCGAGGGCCACGGCGTTTCTCTAGGATCGTCGTTGGCTTCACCTGACCTAAAAATGGGAAATCTACAAAATTCCCCTGTGAATATGAATCCTCCCCAGCTAAGCAAGATGGGAAGCCTGGACTCTAAAGACTGCTTTGGAATATATGGGGAGCAATCAGAAGGTACAACTGGACAAGCAGAGAGCAGCTGCCATTCAGGAGAACAGAAGGACAACAGTGATAGCAACATGCCACCAGTTGTCAGTGGTGAGAGACCTGATGGACAGAATAAACTGCATGACGGAAAAAGCCAGACAAAGCTCTTACAATTGCTGACCACCAAATCAGATCAGATGGAGCCTTCACCTTTGTCCAGTACCATGGGAGACATTAGCAAGGACTCCACGGGAGGGTTGCCTGGGTCTGGTTCAGCACATGGAACCTCGCTCAAGGAGAAGCATAAAATTTTGCACAGACTATTGCAGGACAGTAGTTCTCCTGTAGATTTGGCCAAGCTCACAGCAGAGGCCACAGGCAAAGAACTGAACCAGGAGTCCAGTAGCACAGCTCCTGGTTCAGAGGTGACTGTTAAACAGGAGCCAGCGAGTCCTAAGAAGAATAATAATGCACTACTTCGCTACTTGCTAGATAAAGATGATACTAAAGATATTGGTTTACCAGACATACCCCCAAAACTGGAGCGGTTGGACAGTAAGACAGACCCTTCCGGTAGCACAAAGTTAATAGCTATGAGGACGGAAAAAGAAGAGATAAGCTTTGAGCCTAATGAACAGGTAAGCTAATTTTTGCATTACGTGTGAATGAGTTGTTCCAGGCCTGCATTCCTGCCATCTGACTTTTGCTAAGAGTAGTATCTTGGCACTTCAGGAGGCTGTTACCTGTCTTCTGAAATCCAGTCTTCACTCAGTTTTCCAGTCGGTGTTACCAGGTTATGCTCATCACACTGTGTGAAAGCACAGACTCTGCCTGGGAGGAGACGGATAATGCAGGGTGCCTTTCCCAGATGGTAGTCAGGCAAAGAGAAAATACTCGTGACTCTTGGTTAGTGCTGACTAATTGACAGCTTTTCCCACAGGCTGATGTTGAACTGCTGCTGTGCTTGCTAAATGGGTCCTTGACCTAGCCCAGCATAGCAGCTACACTCCTCCCATGGAAAACAGGTTCATGCTCAAGAACAGGAGTTGTTTGAAAGGACTGATAACAACTTTGCCTTACTGGTCTTTGTGCCATGCTTGACCTGCAGATTAAAATCAAAGCAAATAGACTTCTGTGCCAATTTGGAGGATTTGTTGGGGGGTTTTTTGTTGTCTTAAAAACTCTTTATATTCAGCCTCAAGTTTCTGTGGATGATTAATTGTTCAGAGCAGGGATCATGTCTCCTTGCGCAAGGTTATCTGCATTGAATTTTGCATTCAGAATTTCTTTGCCTTCTGTGCAAGATTACTTGTTGCTCTGCTGCCCAACACACTAATAAATTGTGTATTATTGGGACCTGGGCTAAAAGGTGTTATGTCACTGGCTTTCATGCAAAATTCACTTTTCAAAAGCACCAGTCCACATCATCCAAACTGCTCCAGTTTTTCAGAGCTTTGCAAGAAAAAGGGACACAGCAAAAGCAATCTGCTACTTCAATATTACTGTTTATATTATTTATAAAATGGGTAATTACAATATCAATTTTTGTATAAAGCATTTTCTGGGAAGGTTATAACTAGCTGGAGGTAATGATCCTTAGATTTGTCCTACACTATCAAATCTCCCAGCTGGTCATTAATCCCTAGGCAGCCCTGTATGTGAAGCCTTAGTTTGTAAATCATGATCAAATCATATACAGTGCAAACGTTCATGTCTCTCATTCACAGCCATATCGTTAATTTTAAGAATTTTGTCTATTTTTTAATATGTGGACTAGGTTTGAGCTTGTTTGTTTGTTTGTTTGTTTGTTTTAAATCTATTGTGTTTTTTTATTGCATGTATATAAAGACATTCCCTTTTAAATTTTCTTTATTGTATTGTGAGGCTGAGGAGGGATAGACAAAATTTTCTTAGCCCTAAGTCACAACATTGGATTATTATTTTTTTTATTTGCCCTTTTGGCAGTCTATAACTAGTAGACAGTTCTTTCAACAGTGGTTATAACCACAAAATATGGAGACCAAACATGCCACTCCAGTGTAGATGCAGCATTGTTAAAATCTCAGTTATCCCAGCAACTCCTAAGGTTACTTTGTTACTTTTGTTTCAACAAAATTTGACAACTATTGCCATTATGTAGGAGCAATTATGGGTTTTCAATCCTTCCCATGCTTTAGGGGAAACCAAGCCAAATTGTACTAATATCTCCTCATTGAAATGTGCATTGATTTATCTTCAAGCCTGGATGTTAGTTTAGTTTTCAATAGAAGCCTCTGTTTTGTAGTGTCTGTAAAGGTAGGGTTTAGATTCTCTGTGAGAACTTACGGTTCACTGGGCTAGAAAAACACAGATATCAAGAAATTCACAGCTAAACTGGCAAGAATGGACTATTTTTAAAATGTCTGATAGATTTCAATTCCTAGTTCAGATCCTACATACTGAAGTCAGTACTAGATTGAAAGCAGAGATCTTCAATTTTCCAGTATTAGATAATCAACAATAATGTAAAATTTGGTAATCACCAAGAAATTTATGCCCTTCATCCATAGATCAAAATCATGGCCTTCAGATGGTTTGTTCCCCAAGAATTACATTTCTAAAACAATTAAAGTTTCCTCTTTCATGATCTCTGTGGAGTACACAAGAAACAGCTTAACTTACGAACCAATTCTCAGAAAGCAGGTTTTGTCCCCTCTAGAAGTTTGTTGTCTAGTTCAAGGTAGTCCTACAAATTCCTTTTATCTCTGATAGAAACACAGAAAAATACTCCAGGGGTTGTTTTTTTATCTTATCCTAATGGGTGTCTAAAGCAGACCAGGTAAGCTGCTCTTTACTGATATTTCCATTGACCAGTGGTAGCACAGATCAACAGTTTAAACCAGCTGCTTTGCTTTTTCATAGGCAAGTTGTATCTCACCCTAAATGTAAACATGAGACTAACTAGAAAACCAGCTTTCAAGAAAGAGACTTCAGTGTCTACAAGCATTGCCAACCTCAAGCAGTTGAAAATCAGATCTCCTGAATGATGAACTTCGTAAAGTGAATAGTCTATTCAGTTTTTATTTTTAGGTTTTATGTTTCTGAGGTTGGAGAGGGATTTGAGGGGGTTGAAGTGTGGGCTACGGATGTACTGCCTTTTCTTAAAATATGAAGACAGTTTGTCTCCCAGGAGAGAACTGGAGGTACAGAAAGGTCCAGGTGTTGGGTTTTTCAGAAAACCATGAAGCAGTGCAGGAGTCATGATAAAGTGGTAAGGGCTTCCTCAGCCCCAAGGTATGGAGAAGCCAGTCCTGTCACTGTGATGGAAGACTGCTGGATTATGACAGAAGGGCTTTTGTTGCTCCTGTTGGTTGTAAATAGAGCTTTAAAACCCATTTAAAATGCAGTGAAATCTGGAGTTGAATAAACAGAAGTCCAGCATGGTATAGGAGAGGAAATGGTGGGAAATGTAGAATAATGTGTTTAACTATCTGAAGGCCAGGCCTTTAAACAAATAACCACTTTACCCCAATTATAAAATCACTAAAACTATTTAGGATCAAAACTCTTCAGCTTTGGAAGATGGTCTCCCACAGGAAGTGCTCATTGCCTAAATTTAGATCAAAGCTGGAACTATTTAGTACAAGACTAGAACACAGATTCTTAAGCTGAATTCTTCCATCCTCTTGCATCCTTCCCCCTCCTTCTTCCTCCCATATGTAAAAATTAGCCATGTGCTTGTGTTACCTATTTTGCAGGTTTATTTAAAACTTCTCCCTGAGGAATGTTGTATTTTTAAGTAATTAGTCACTGGAGTGTGCAGTTTCTCTGGAAACTGCAGTAGAGCACCAGTGGGATGGCCTCTACAAGGGAGATCAGTGTGTTGGGAGGCTACAGAGCCGTTGCATTTTCTCCTTTTACTTTTGGTGTGACTTTCTGAGCAGGAAATGCTTTGAAGTGCACCACTGTACTAAAAATAGCAGTCTTCTAGGTAGTGTGTTTAAACATACTCTTCTGCAGAGAGCAGCAACTGACAGGAAGCCTTTCTCAAATGGCAGAGAATATTTCCAGCACTGCTGTACCTTTTTCCCTTCCTTGGTGGGATGATGGTTATCAAGCTTTATTAGGCTGATTGCTGTTCCAGTTACGGCAGCTATAGGGGAGAGGATGAAAGAGAGACTTGCTGGGGACTCTCGGCGGGATTTTTTCTATGGCACCAACCGTAGTAGGGCTGTTGCTGTCAAGCACCCCAAGTTCTCATATGGCTTACCACTGTTAGAAAGGGAAGAAAGTTGCCCTCAGCAGTAAGCCTGCCTTCTCCTGCTCTCCCTCAATGTCCACTGCCAGGAGCAGCCCCCGTAGTGAACAGGAGATGGTCAGATGTGGCAAAGACTGGCTGACAGCTTGGAGGGGAAGGAGAGTGAAAGTTCAGGGGAACATTAGAGAAACATCATGAACAATGTTAGATATTGCCTTGCTAAAGTAGCTTCTTCTCTGAGAAGCCACTTGGGGGAGTGTGGAATAAAATCCTAATCTCCACAAGTGTACTCTCCTCTTTGTTGTTCAGTAGACCATAAAGACAGCCTGTTTGACAGAGACTTTGCAGTGCAACAGTCTGCACAAGTGCTGTTCCAGAAATCATCTCAAGCATGTACATTTTTGTCCTAAAACTCAGAACCTGCTCTGGTGTTCCTCACATACTTTATCAACTCTGCTGTGCTCATGCTTTACATGGAAACCAGTATCTTCCCAATACTAGCATATTTTCTCTACACATGCCACTCATCTTTAAAAAACCTATTTCTGGTTTAATAGTCCAGAATCCATTAAGTTCATGAGGAACATTGGTTTCTTCTTGAAATTCTATCAAAACCTTAGAATGGGGACTCCATTTTCTGAATGTCTTTCAATTAGAAAATGTTAGTCATAGAGTAGCTTGATAATTTAATAGGATTTCTAGCCAATTTTATGTTTATTGCAGTTACCAGGGAGAAGAATACTGTATTGGTTCACTTCTAATTTCCTTTTCCCTTCTTTTCATAATTCTTTAATTTATTGCCAGTTTGGAGCAGGGATTTGGTTTTGTTTGCCTCTTATGGTCAAATGCTTTGCGCATACTTCTGAGGTAGGAGACGAGCTAACTTCAAATTTATGTAAGTCAGGTGTAGTTTCAAGTTGTGTCCCCACCAAAAGACATCCTGTTGTAAGTCCTTAGAATACAGGGTCACAGTGCAAGCCATGGGCATTGCCCATGGCAGAAAGGAGATTTCCGGAGACTTGAGTATCTTATCCAGTTCTTTACAATCCATGGAAGCTAGACTTTGACACAGCAACTTTTGTAAACCAAACTTCATGTTGAGGTGCAGCTGCCTTTCAGTACAGCTGAAAAAATTCTGTAAGCACTTAACTTTAATCTGTATTTCTCTATATGACAGTATAAAATAAGTACTTTCTCAAATGCAAAAATGTTCCTGAGAATTGTTTGTCTTCTGGCACTTAGTGTCCAAGTTCCACAGAGATTGTCATAATTGCATTACTTAGACATAGTGAAAATACCCACACAAGAACTTTCTTGTGATGCTTAGCACTTTATCAGGTGCTTTTTTTTAAATTCATGACAGATATTTGTTTTACAGGGAGCTTAGGGTGTGCCTTCTATTTACAAAAAATTTGATTTAGACCATTAACAAAATAAATAAAAGAAAAATTCCATTAAACTAACCAAGTAAATATTTAATGCTAGTTTCTGCACATATGGTGCCGTTCGAGGGTGAGTCTGGAAAGACTTAGGCTAGCATCGTAGGTTGGTGTTAATTCCAGATCTCTTGGAGCTTTCGTAGCAGTTGAGAACCCTTATAAAAATACAAAGATGAAATATTTAATATTGATTATTAAGCAAAAAAAAAGGAAAAGGTTGTATTTGTGTTGTTGTAACACATCTGTTGTATTTGCCCTTTCTTTGCCACTTCTGAGAGGAATTAAAAGCATCTTAGGGACTGCAGTTTTCTGACACATTTGGATCAATATGTTCTTCATTGGTGTTTTTTTAGGTTTGGTTCTGAGGTTTTTTTTTTTACATCTAGTGTTTGAACAAAGATAAGCAGTAGTCAGAATGTTAAAAGAAAAGATGACACAAAATCCCGCATAAAACCAACCAAAAAACCCCCCTGCAACATATAAAACTTCCCTTCGCTGTTGTCTCAGATACATGTAATGAAGGCCATATGTCTTAATTCCCCCAAAGAGTACTGAATCATCCTTCTAAAATTTATGATGCTGTATATCAGTCTCTTCTCCTGGCTCTTGCGGTCTTCTTGTACCCGATCTCCCATCGCTCAAACTGCAGCTCCTATAATCATCACTCATGGCTGTCTCTTGGAGCGCCTTTTTGAATCTGCTTATCACCTGTCCATGCAATGATTTAGGCTGTGTATCATCACATTTGGTTCCTCCTGGCTCAGCCTTTCCTACTGATGTGCTGTGTCCACTCAGCTGCTTGTAATTGCCTGGAAAGCAGTCAGTCATCAGTGGGATTTGTCAAGAACAGGTAATCTTGGACCAGCTAACCTTTTTTCCTTGAGCAAGAGGGTAGCAGAGTTGGTGTAACAGAAACAGTGTGTCCGGTGTTTAGATTGGAGTAAGGCTCTTTGGCCCTTCTCTTTGTGGCAAGGTAGAGGTGCATGGTCAAGATGAAACTGCTATGAGGGGTTAGGAAGCTGTTTGGAAATCCCTTCACACACAGTAGTTATTGAAGGATTCACTGTCAAAATGGAGATGCTGCAGGACTTGTGCAGCATCTAGAGCTGCTCAGTGTTTTAGTTAACCTAAATGACCTGACATGACATTAGAGCTCGGTGAAGCTGTGTGTGGCACTTGAATGTCTGCAAACACACTGGAGGACACAATTCAAATTCAGCTGCAAATGAAGAGATACAGAGACAAAACGTTAGAACATTCAAGGTGAATAAATGCTATTTATTATCATTAGTCAAGAATAACGTCTAAGTTTTTGGGTTTTTTTTAAAAAATGAGGGGAGAACTGACTAAATAGGACTTTTTCAGAGCTGTTCTAGGGATCATAGTGACCACAAGATGAGTGAGAGTCAGTAATGTCATGTTATTAAAAGAATCACATGCTTTTCTGGAATATGCCATCAGAGCATACTATGTGTACAGTAAATTTTCTGCTTTACCAGGCAGCTATAAGGCTTCATTTTAAGTCCTGTCTTGGGCATGACTTCAGCAAAAGTGTGGATCAACTGAAAGCAATCCACAGGAGCAACAAGAGTAATGAAAAACCAGCACAGATGCCTAGAAAACAGGTTATTTGCTGAAGAAAATTCACAAATCGAGATTGTTTATTAATTTCAGCTTAAAATGCAAAGGGGCACATGTTTTCAAGTACAGAAAAAGTTAGAAAAAGAAAGAGGAACACAGTTTATTCTCCAGATTCAAAATGTGTTAGGAAGGAAGGATCTAAATCTCAGTGTGAGAGATTTTGCATTAAGACTGAGGAAAAAAAAAAAGAGTAGTAGGGATGGCAAAGTGCTGAAACCAGTTCTCCAGGGATGCTGTGGATTTTCTGTCTCTGGATGTCTTTAACAAGCAGCTGTATGAACTGGGGCCATAGGGAATGGCCTACACTGATTCTGCCTGGAGGCTTTAAATTTCTTCCAGTCCTCTGATTCTCTGATTTCCTACCATTTTGCCAATAACACCAGCCTCTAGATCACCCACGTGCTGCCTTTTAATGGAGTGAATTCCCTCCTCTTTAGCGCCATATACTACAATTTGCAAGACTAGGAGATGATGAAGAAGGAATAAAAAATAATACCATGTTTATTTGCAGTCAGTCACCCAAAAAAGGCACGTAGCAGTGTCACCTCGGGGCATTTTAGCTATCTTTGAATAAAATAGCTTTCCAGGAGCAGGTTAGATGTGGCAGCAGGAGTTCTGTACAGACTAATGTGCGGTGCTTCCTAGCTAGCCTGTGAGAGCCTCAGTAGGTAGTTTAAAGCCATCTTAGGTATTTCTACAGTATCTTGTGATCTGTGGTGTAAGTTTGCACTCAGTAAGAAGTTCGTGACGTGGGGAAGGACAGAAAAAAAAAAAAAAGGCCCAGGAAAAATTGTATTTTA
>VZTF01002188.1:248130-306950 GCA_013397755.1 Cnemophilus loriae
GGGAGGAAAAAAAAAAAAAAAAAAAAGGCCCAGGAAGAATTGTATTTCAGTTCTGCACGTGTGTGGTGTTATTTCTCAGTTCCCCATCCTTCACGGGTGGCTGCTCACTCTGCCTCTCCTCTGTCATTGCACATTTCCTAATGAAGACACTGATTTTGAGTAGATATTTGTTATAAATTCTGTTACAATATATTTACTGTTCAAGATGGTAGTAGCTGAGGCTGGACACCCTGTTCTTAATTATTACCAATGTTTTACCCTAATCAAAAGTTTAGTATTGGAGAATATAGTTGCAATGATTTCCACATTTCAGTCAGAAAAGGATTTTCATTCTGAGATGTTTTAGACAGAGAAGCTGACAAAAGAGAATACCGATGAAAATCAATATATTTAAGAAAAACAAGCAGGTCAGTAATTATGTTAGTGTAAGTTGAACTTAATTTTTCTCACATCTTTATTTCATTATAATTTTCTACTGAATTCGAATGTAAATTCGTATGTAGATTTCTCTTTTCATACTCTAGAGAAGTTATTTTCAATGGTTTGGGAAGTTGGGAGGAAAATTAATTCCCAATCCTATGTATATATCTTGCCGGTTAACTAATATAGAGTTATTCAGTGTTCAGGTTTTGAATATAACAAAGAAAAGGCATATGGGGAATTGTTTTAGCCATAAAGTAACTTTTCGATTGTATGCTTTTAATCAAGTCATAAAGAGACTAGAAATATAACTGTGCTGAAAGAAATATTGGTTATACCTACGTAAAGCCCTGTCTTCAGCACTCCTGGATCTCCTGTTATCCCTGCTGTTAGCACTGATCACAGAGTGCACAGGGAAGAACCTCCCTGTTGCCCAAGGTATGGAATCATAGGTCCTAATGCAGGGCTTTTGAAGGGGGTGCCAGTGCCACACTGGGCTCCCCAAAATCAGGGCAGACTAGCCCTGGGAAGCCTGCACGGTCCTCTTCCAACAGGTTTGTGAGCTTCCTCCACATCAGGCATGTTTCCAGACCCATCCAGGGCTGGTGCGGGTGTGACAGTGGGGGGCTGCCTGGCTTGGCACAAGCAGGGCACAAACAGCAGGCGAGCAGCGACGTGTACTGTGGGTTTGTGTGTTCTTTGTTGCAGCCAGGCAGTGAGTTGGATAACTTGGAAGAGATTCTGGATGACCTGCAGAACAGCCAGTTACCACAGCTTTTCCCAGATAGCCGCCCAGGCGCGCCAGCAGGCTCGGTCGACAAGCAAGCCATCATCAATGACCTCATGCAGCTCACCAGTGACAGCAGCCCCGGCACGGCAGTGGCCACCCAGAAACCAGCAATGAGGATTTCACAGAGCAGTGAGTGCACCTTGCCTTCCACACATGTGCATCGAGCTTGGGAACCCACCAGCTTGGGGGTCGTGGTGCCCCCGGGTAAGCCAGGGAGGAACTGGGCAGCTCCCAGTTCTGGCCTGGTGTTGTGTGGTGACAGAGCGCCATCTGCGGTCGTCCCAGCTCTAAACACACAGGAGCTGTGTCTAACTCACACAGCCTGGGAGTCTGTGTCCTCTGAGAGGTGTTAAGGGGTGCCCACAAATCAAACATCCCCTCCCGTGGTTATATGTGTTATATGTGGTGCTGCTGTTGTGAGGATTTTGGCATGGAGAGCACGTGCATTTTTTGCCATGCACATCATTCCTTTCTGGCAGCTCTCGCAGCAAAAGGTGCAAGAGAGGCTTTTCTAAGCATGAAGGAGAGTCTTCTTCTAAAACCACAAGATTAATAGAAGGACAGAAGATTAAGAATGCCCAAAGTTTAATTTGAGATTGTGGCTTTTAGTTGAGTCACATCCAGCTGACAGCTTTCCTTAACCTTATTAATCAGCTTACGAATCAGCATTGAAATGTTGGTTTACCATCATAGAATAATGGAAAGCGAGCAAGACAGGAGTCTTATCAAGCACTAATGTTGAATAAAATAGCACAAAAACCCACTGCTTCATTTTTTGCTCCTGTTGGCTAGGATGGCCGCATCTGTTTACTTCCTTAGGTTTTTTCTTGAACAACATAGGGTTTAGATAATATATTTAGCCATTCTGATAATATTAAACTAACACTGAGCGACTTTCAAGTTCACTCAAATTACTTAGAAATGTTTAGATAAATACTAACATTCTGTCAGTAAATATTAGTGTTTAAATTCAGATTGAAGCCACTTAGATTCTTAAATTGACACTTGTTATCCATGTTGCTCAGAGAAGGATGCTTGGGTTTAATGTGTACTCACTTTTGTGAGTATAGAGGTACTAACAGCAGCAGCACAAAAGTCAGAAGGAAATCTCTGTGCATGTGAAATCTTTAACATATTCTTCCTGAAGCAAGGTCTCTTCGTTCCTTCCAGTCTTCTGACTTTCTAGGGTTGGCCTAGATTTAAATCTGCTTTCAGAGCTACTGGCAGTATAGTAACAGTATGATTGTAAATGAGAGTGGCTTGGTGGTTAGCAGCAGTTCTGTAAAAGCAGCATCCTGTTTCCCATCTAAATTAAAACCCTAAACCTTTTTACCCCAGCTCAATCTTGTCTCTGTGCCTGATTCCCCTAGGAACTTGTGCCTTGTGTTCAGTAGAAGGGCATACAGAAAACAGGTTCACAGAAATAGTGAGGGGCCTCTCATATGCTCACAGAAAAGCAATGTAGAATGAATGTCAAATCATACAGAATTCCAAAAGAGATTTGGGGTTCTTTTCTGCTTTTTTCTGAAGAAATAACCAACTTTAATTTTACAGGTTTTACGTGAAGATACTTAAAATGTTTTTGTCTGTTGAAAAACAGAAAGGCTGCTAGATCTGCCAGACTGCCAGAGTCTGTTACGTGGGGGATAGGGAGCCTCCTTCAGTCCCATCCTGACAAAGAGCAGACTATGTGATCTAAGCACCATCACAGCTCACCAACTGTTGTTATTTTGTGCTGCATTTCCAGAATTCCTTTTTGTAATATTAGTGGGTGCTGGCAAAGCTACAGATACAATAACTCATTTATCTATGTGATTTTTCAAACTTCTGGAGCAAACTGTTCTGAAGCTGTCAGTGAAGTTCAATTTTGCTTCAATCCTTAGACTTTGTGATGCCCCTAATCTTGCGAAAGTAATTTTTGCTTCATAAGTAAGTTTTGTTTGCTTAGTTGAACAGGCAGACAAGACAAAACTTTGATCTCATGGTTAGGAATTAGATGTATGTGATGTGATGTGATATGTTTTCTGAACACACATATAAGCAAATTCGCCTGGCAGAGAACTTATATTAAAAAAATAAATACAATAAGTTCCTGTAGTCTGGTTTCATAAAATAAAAATAAAAGTCAGACACCTCTGTTACAAGATATTTCTGTACATTTTAACAAACTTTCTAAACCTCATCTAAGTTTTCAGATTCAAAAGTAGCACTACTTCGATCTAAAATAAGAAAGTAGTAATTTAACTTCTCAGTAATGTGGTGAACACAAAAATGCAGAAGTCACTTCAAGGATGCTGTTATATCAGAGCTGCTCCTGGGGGAAGCTATCAGAAAGTATTGCAAATAATACTTTCACAAAAATGTTTAATTTACTTGCATGTGTTTTATGGGTATGATTGGAAATGGAATCAAAGCTACAAGGTCAGAGTTTGATTCATGTTTGAGAACTAGTTGAGCACACAGAGGATGCTTTCATGCGTTGGAACATTGCCCAAAGACCAGCTGAGCCAGATGCTTGCCAGTCAGTCTGAAACTCACTTTTCTGAGGCAGTCTGCAGCTTTATTTGCAGAGGCTGATTCTAAAAGCACAACCCAGAAGAAAGTAGTTACATAAAGGTGTCAGTAACCATCAAGGATGGTTCTATTTTACGAGAATATTATGGTGGCACAGCTCTGTTTCTGGACTGATTTTTGTTGTTGCTGAATCATATTTATTTTTATTAATGACAAAAAATTTTAAAAAACAAAATTAAGAGGGACATGTTGAAATGGGGCTGTAGGATCCAATATAGAGTCCGTCTGTCCTTAATTTTGAAAACTTCTTCAGGGGCACAGCTTAGCCTGGAAAACTTTTAAAACAGAGATAATTCCTAACAATCTGCCTCAGGTTGACATCTGCGTGCAATTACAGTCCTGCTAGGTATAAGATTAATTGGCAGTAGTATGCACATCACACAGTGGTGTATTTTGCTGTAGTGGCTCTTCTGTCAGTTAAATTGCATCATTTAAAGTTTTTTAAAATATACATCATACCTGGTTTATGTTTAGTGTCAGAATGTTCCATTTTGAAATTTACATTTAAATGTCAAGAAGGGATGTTTCTCAGACAGCTATGGAGTGGGTAAATTATGCAACATTAAATGGCTGAGCCCAAGAGCTTTAACTGTGTCTGGGTTCTTCTTTTCTTTTTCTTATTTTTTTTTTTTCCTAGTGAAGTTTCCATTCTTGTAACTTTGCTTTTTTTCTTTACTCCTCCTGTCTAGCTTTTAATAACCCACGAGCAGGGCAACTGGGCAGGTTATTACCAAACCAGAATCTACCACTTGACATAACACTGCAGAACCCAACAGGTGCAGGAACTTTCCCACCCATAAGAACGAGTAGCCCCTACTCAGTGATACCTCAGCCGGGACTGATGGGCAGGAATGAAGGGATGATAGGAAGTCAAGGAACTTTAGGCAACAGTAGCACAGGTAAGATGATTTTCCTTTTTTTAAAAAGTACACTTGAGTAACAGGCTATAGCATGTGCAGCTTAACATTGGGGTTAATACCAGTGCAGATTATTACTTTCCATAAAGTCTGTAAGAAATCATGTTTTGTGGAGTGTTCTGTATTGGCATATTTATTTTGAATTTCTGTGTCTGCATATTTTTAGTCCTGCCTTTTATGCACTGCTTTTTACCTACCTATAGAGATGGGTCTTTCCAAACAAAATCATGGGCAATACTGTTGCCCTTGTGATGTTGGCTTTGCCCTCAATTAGCCTTTATTTAGTAGCCTTAGCTCCTTTTTGGGAACCATCAGATGTTGCAATTAGCAACATGCTAACCTCATAACGAACAAACATGTAGCCTGTTTGACAAGAAAAGTCTGGCTGATGGACTTACTTCAACTAGTGCATAGTCTGAGATCGTGCAAGTATGCAACAACCACTGTAGGAGCTCTGAGTAAATAAACGGGCATTATAAGTCCTCTCAGCTGGCTATTTCATGTCAAATTTTTATATTTAGTTTGCATCAGTATTAAAAGAGACATGCAGCCAGACGCTGAAATATTTTATTTAAGCAGTTTAGAGATCAACTTGTATTCTTTCAAGTGTCTTGTTACTTTCATGTTCTGTTTACATTTTAGAGAATTTTATTCATCTTACGTATACAAGTTAGAGAGTATTATTGTGTCCCTGCCTTGCTCTAGCACAGTGCATCTTTCAGCTGATAGAATATGTACAAAAATGGACCAAACCTGAGGATGTAACACTAAAGTGAATTTTGTACAGCAGCTGAAACAAAGAGGCTCTTCAGACGGTTTTTCTCTGGTTATATGTCACCAAATAATTGAACTGATAAGTAATAATGCATGGTTTTTAGTATTCATTTAAAGATGTTGCACAATGCAACTGGAATGACCAGTCTGAACCAGTAGTCCCACCTGAAATCAGTGCTTTATCTGCTCTCTTGACTGATTAAAATGGGAATGTATAAATACTATGAATGCCATCTTTGGAGCTTGGGGGTTTTTGTGTTGGGTTTTGCTTGAGGGTTTTTGGCTACTGTCAGAGTGTAGTATTCTATATATTCCAAGTGTAAATAAAACGTATCAGTTGTTTACAGTAGATGTGGGAGGACTTCCCCTCAAATAACGGTAATGAACTTCAGCATCTCTCGGAAAGTTCCTGTGAGTAATTTCCCTGCACTGTACATTGGCCTGAGATTATCTGGGTGAGCCTTGAAGCTAAGAAGGCTCTAGGTTCCAAATGAAAGGAGTCGCCAAAAGATGTTTGCAGAACACGAATTGAGATTCAGTCCTTTTAATTTGTAAGCGTGTTTAGCGTTAAGACATTGTTACTCAAGTCCCCATTCTCACTTAGCACTTGGAAAGTAAAGCACTGACACACACATCAGCAAACGTGATTCATTTCCTGAGGAAGGAAGTTAAGGCTATCCACACACCCTCCGCACCTGTTGCAGACTACATGTGGGAACACTTACTCTGAGCAGCATTTCGGAAATGATAAAAGGATCTTCCTCTTGTAAGATGTATCACAGCCTCCAGTCCCTTGAGTAAGCAGCATAAGGCATCGTTCTGTAGCTTTGCACATCTGGAAGGGCAGTTGTGGTACAGTGTGCTTTCAGTGAATGCTGCATTGGTATTGCTGAAAATGCAGCTCCTCAGGCAGCAGTAGCGCTAAGGCTGTTCTGATCATGCGCTGGTACCTAAGTGTGTTTGGCTTTCGTGCAGGAATGATCGGTGGCAATGCCCCTCGGCCTGCCATGGCATCTGGAGACTGGGGCAGCCAGGCTCCTGCAGTGAGGGTGACCTGCGCGCCCACGGCTGGCGCCATGAACAGGCCGGTGCAAGCAGGCATGATCCGCAACCCCACGGCCAGCATCCCCTTGAGACCCAGCAACCAGCCTGGCCCAAGGCAGATGCTTCCATCTCAGGTCATGAATATGGGTAAGTCGCATCTGGAGCGGTTCCTTTTGGCGCACACTGGATTGTTAAAGATGAAGCAGGAGAAAAAAAAAGAAAGTAAAAAACCCTCACTTCAGTTATAGATTTGATGAGAACCGTATTTCACAGTGAAATTTTCGTGTGGACGTGGGAAAGAAGGTGTCTAAAACTCTAAATTTTAACATATGTATTGAGATGGACAGTTCCTGCTACTCTCTAGCTCCATGGTTGTGTGACCAAAGAAAGAGGCTGTGAAGTTCCTCTGGTTCACTAAAGACTGTGGAGTTTTTTCAGAGGAAATGCTGTGGAATGATAATTGTTCCTGGTCACTGTTAAAGCAAGTTATAATTATAATGCTGACTCTATGTACTGTCTTTTTCTTATGCTTGTCTTATTAATTTTTGCATCTACGATGTTGTATCTGTTATTTTATAATTTTGAACCACTTTCAGAGTGCTCATGTTTTCTCAAATTTTAAAAGCAAATTTTAACAAATGATGCTTTTAAGTGTAATGTTGCTGAGGTCTTAATGCTTTTGTTTGCTTTTACCGTAACATAGATAACTCAGTTGAAAGAATTAACATGAAAGTAGCTTCTCTTCAGAAAAGTTACATGTTTTTTTTTTTCTTGATTAGGGCCATCCGAATTGGAGATGAACATAGGAGGACCTCAGTACAGCCAACAACAGGCACCTCCAAATCAGACTGCACCATGGCCAGACAGCATCTTACCTATAGAACAGGCAACTTTTGGTAATCAGAACAGGTGAGTCTTGGTGTCACATCAGAACACAGAGAGATTTTGCAGGCCTATATTTTATACACCTCATGGAAACAAAGTTCTATAGAAAACATTCACCAAGTGTACATTAGTTTAATTTTTGTATTATTTTGTGCTCATGAAATGTATGTGTGTTCCAGTAATATTTATAAATGCTCTCTTTGCCGTGTTATGTGTCGAATGAATTGAGAGTTCTGTATCACAGTGAATGCTGCCAGTACTTGAGGTATAGTTGCACCATTTTCTGCCTCTGGAGCATTAATGTCGGCATGATTCTGTCTGATTTTGCTGTTCTTATTGTTAACAATTACACTTAACACTAAATGTGGAAAAGTGCCAATAGTACTAGCCATGACTACGTAGCCATAATATCTGTCTCTTCCTGCAGCAGGGTAGCATTTTAGGACATGGTTAATTATGTTTTGTTTGGGTTTTTTTAATTGACCTAAATTCTGTAAAAGATGAGAAAGGAAAGATGAAGTGAAAGGAAGGCTGCCTCTTCCCTGAAGTTAGCTCCTCCTCAGGTAATGAGAATTGCAGTTTGATCGCAACTCATTAACTCATATGTAATGTATTAATAACTTCATTCATCATTAAGACTTCTAAATGATGGGGAAACTGTTATAAGCAGCTTACACTTCTTAAAAAAGAAGCCATGTCTTCTCCAAAAGGTTTGCAGCTTACTTTAGAGAGACTGTGTATATATGGAATGTCTAAGGAATGCAAAATGGACAAGCAAGTGCAAAATGCTGAAATATTTTCAATTGTGTAAGTAGTAAATTGGGGGATCACTGAAAAGAAAATGAAGTGGATACATTTGGGAAAAAAGTATGTTTGAAAAAAATGTTAATCTTCTGGCTACATTCTCTTAGGTTTCGTTAAGATGTCCAAAAATATTATCTATAAATACATGTGGCATTTTCTTTGTTATATTCCATGCTTTTCAAGATGTTTGCTGGTGTTTCCCTCAGTTAGCATATCCATATGCAAAATGCAGTGTTTATATAGCTGAATTATTCACTTTAAAAATTACACCTTAAAAGAAAATACAGGGTCATGTCTGGTCAGCAAGCCAGGCAGTTAATTCTTCCATTTTTTTTACCTTTGCATTTCTCATAATTTCCTTATAGCTGAAGATGGTGGAAAAAATTCCCGTTGCATTGCATCTGAAAGTAACAATATTTTGTTCATTTTGATAATTTACACCCCAAACAGAGCCAATTAATTGGTTGATGCTGCCATTTCTTGCTTTATTAATACCCAAGATTGGTATTTTTATAATCCGATTGATGCCGTGTATTAAATGAGTAAAAATCATTATTAAATTAAAAATTAAAATTGTCATTGGGGTATATAAAAGAAATGGAGAAATTGTAAGTAATTGTCATTTTTTAGTACACAGAATTTGACAAATGTTTTAGGTTTTTTTGTCATGTGTGTTCATGCTCATTTGCAATTTCAGGGAGGATTTTTTTGCTAGCCTTATCAGTTGTTTTTCCATATAATAGATCTCTTTTTATAAGTTATCTTTAGCGTTTGTAAGCAATTTGAATCAAAGGCGGTTTTTTTTGCTCTTCCCTTTTGCTGATTTATAATTTCATCTATGAGAGTTAAAGAAATTTATATATATATGAGTTCGATTAATACTTAGCAATGTTTTCAAGGTATGTCATATATCTTTTTTTTTTTTTCCCCCTGTCTGGCATCCAGTTAAAAAGAATACATTTTTGTTAGTTTTTCTGCCTGTCATCCTTTGAGTTTTTTCAGTGTACAGCCTGATGATGCAGCGCTCCTGCTTAGCTTTGACATAGAGATTAGACTTCCATGGCAACCATATATCTCATTATGGAAACTAAATACACAAACATGTTTCTTTGTTTTTTTGAAACAGACATGTAAAAAGGGTTCACATACAGTGCTTTTCCTCCTTCCACGGGTGACAGCTTTTGTTGTCTCTGAGTAATTATCTGGGATGAGATTCTTCCATGATGTGCATATTGTAGCTGCCTTTGCCTGCAGAATGCTTTGCTCTTTATATTTTCTATTGCAGTTTTGTGGTAGCGTGCATGAAGCAGGGCAGGTGTGTGAACTGCAAAACAAAAACGTGTCATTTGGCTGCAGATAAGGTGTTATTTCAGATTTAGTTTGTTTCTCGGGAAGTTTTGTCCTTTGGGTTTATAATAAACCTTTATTCTGCCTTTGTAACTGCGAGTGTGCTTCGCATACAAATTCAGGGGTGAGGTAAGCAGGATTTATAGAGCCATCACACGCTGCCTGACAGTACCCAAATTCTTGCTGATATCCTTCCAAGGCACATAACCAAGTGTATAAACTGGTACCCAAGTGTGCATTTGGGGTGAGCTGATGCAGTGTTTTGCCGCAAACAAAAAGGGCAATTTCGTTTTCTCCCTGCTCCCTCATGCTTCTGCCCAGCTCTTCCAGATGTTTAGTTTGTGCAAGCTCAGACAATCCACAGACCCCTCTGTGACCTCTTTGGCTTGTTTAGCGTGATAGAAAACCAACTAAGGGGAGAGTCTATGGAAATGAGTACAACTTGTGATAGTTTAATTAATCTGACGTGAGACAGTCAAAGTTACAATTAGTTTTAAAAACAGTTATTTAGCCTTCTGTCTTCAGTGACTATATTCTATACTGACTTCTCTGTTCCTCTCTTGACCCTGTAATACGCAGTCAGCACTCAGGCTACCTTTGTTGGGCTTTTTTGCTTGTCAGATATGCCACGCTTGTAGGGTCTTGACAGGCGTTAATCACACTATTTAGTTACTTCTTTGGGTAGCATAACTTTCATCCAGAATAACTTTCTAAACAAAATTTGCGGCGATTAAAATAATTCCTGTTTCCACTTGTTAGTTCAATTTGAGTACTAATCCTCTGATATTATTTTGTGTTTTCCAGTAGCTGTTTACCAATGCTGTGTTCATCTTTTCACAGGCAACCATTTGGCAGCTCACCAGATGATCTCTTGTGTAATCATCCTTCATCAGAGTCACCAAGTGATGAGGGTGCTCTCCTGGATCAGCTTTACATGGCATTGAGGAACTTTGATGGTTTAGAAGAAATCGACAGGGCTCTAGGAATACCAGAACTAGTGAGCCAGGTATACTGGACATGGTATTTTGCATGTATTAGATATTGCTTTTATAAGATACGTTGTCAAGGTGGAGTTCAAAAAGGGATTATAAAACACTTCTTGCAAGCTAGGCTGGCAGAAGTCCATTTAATGGCTCAGTGTCACTTGAAAATCTTCCCTCAGCCCCTGGTTTAGTCTTCCTTCCTCTCCCCTGCCACCCTCACCTAGATCTCCTTCTTCTGACCTGCTTTATGCAACTAAACTGACCAAAACAAAAAAATGCTGGTCAGAGGAACAGCTGTAGGGGAAGAAAGGTAAGATCATGGCCAGCAACAGAGTATAGGAAAGAGGAAAACAAGAACATAAAGACCTAGGAGCAGAGGAGCAGGATCAAGAGTTAAGTGTGACGGGGGCAACAAGCTTTTGGATTAGCAAACCTGAGATGTGTGGATTCACCCACAGTTTTTTCATTGGTCGATTAATGTGTCTTACGGGGTGAGTTTTATCTGAGGCAGCTGATTTCATTCCAAGCGCTTAAACTGTAATTTTCTTTTTCTAAATTATGAGCATGCTTCCTAAATTTTGTTCTATGCTTTTGTCCCGGTTTGAAAGCAGACCAATGAGACTCCGAGTCAGAAAATACAATTTAATAGGAAAAGAAAACAAAATAAATGTAGTGGTACAAAAAGAGACCCCACTGACAAAGTCAGAATACAACCTGACACCCTGTTCAGGGTGGTGGTAGCAGTCCAGATGAAATGGTTCTCTGAAGCGCTGATTGGATAGAAAGAAAAGGTCCTGGTGGTCCAGTGAAAGCTCTTGTCCTCTGGAGATCCAGTGGGCCGGAGCTACTACACAGTCCCAGGGTCCAGCTTATATTCAGGTGGGAATGCTTGGCTCCTCCCCCCTGGGTGGAGCCTCTTACAATGGGATGAGATAACTCATGAATCATGTGGTGGGTTCTCAATGGCCTATTAGCAGAGACAATAGGCCCCCGGATAGCAGGAGATGACAGTGCCCCAGCTGTTTTAACGGCTCTGGAGGTGGTAATAGAATAAACCTATTTTTAACCTAGGACAGCTTTTTCATCCATTCTTCCACACGGTTATTTTTGTTGACTTCCATGTGGTTCTTGCCCATTTCAGTCTTATATGATGCAAAAAAATGTGGTAAAAATAAAAGTATTTTGAGTAAAAGTTAGTTCCTGACATTTCTGGCATCAGAATTTTATCTCCAAAATCAGTGTATGTCTGTATAATGACTTAATATTCTCAGAGGAGCCTGCAATACCCATTTCATTCCCCAGCACTCATCAGCACCCTGGGCATATCTTCTGAACTAGCTCTGCATTTTAGATATGAAATAGGACCAATGAAATTCTGCTTTGAACATGAGAAAGCTATCTCCAAGCCTATTTGCTACAACACAGAACTCAGTGAGGTGTAGAACTGGAGATACAATTTATTGGTGAATTTCAGTTTTGCCGCATGAAACTTTCATACAATATTATATAGGTTTTGGAATGCCACCACCGAAAGTTACGAATAATGGTTTATTTCAAACTAAGCAGTAAATATGTTTCTATTTAATTAATAATTCAGTGGAAACAGTTAAAGGATCTTGCAGATAAGAGAACTGCTTCATTTTAAAACATGTTTTTTAAAATAGCCTTTGAACATTTTACAGCAGCTTAAAGACTTTCTTTCATGAGGGCACTGAAATTTAGATTAACTTCATTTTCAAGGTCAGTGCGGAATAAGCTATAAAATTATTCTGGCTAGAGCAAATATTAGGGGAGTATCTAGAATGGAATTTAGAATTGTGTTAGTTTATTTATGCTAATGGATAATCAGTTAGTGCAAAAGTGCCTTGAAAGAATTAGGCACTCTGTTCACATTAGCTTCTGTAATAGTTTCAGGCATCTTTATTTGAAGTCATTATTTTGTTTAAAGATACTGATAAAAATCTACTTATTCATTTGAATTTATCTCAGATTCAATGGCAAAAATACACTGGCATCACTTCATTTACAGATTTTGGTCTAGAATTTGTCATTTCAGGTTTTTAATCATTAGAAGAGTAATACAATGTTTGTGTAAAGAACACAAGAAAGATTGTGGGGTTTTGTTTAAAAAAAAGCACAACAAAACAAAGGAAAAAAAGAGAAGAGGAATTTGTCTCCATGAATACATTTTGATACTCAAATATACAATTCTGCTTATTTTTAAGTTTTATATGGAGGTAAAGAAAGCTTATGTGATTTTCTCTTTCGAAACATTCACATCCTACAAGGTTGTTTTCGCAGGCTGTCTGTATTAGTCCCGTATAATCCTCTGGAAAGCCGTGTCCCACCAACTGTTCCTATTGTTTGTGTATTTGTGCAGAGCCAAGCTGTCGACCCCGAGACCTTCCCCAGCCAGGAGTCCAGCATCCTGATGGAGCAGAAGGCTCCGGTGTTCTCGCAGCAGTACGCGGCACAGGCGCAGATGGCGCAGGGCAGCTACGCGCCCATGCAGGACCCGAGCTTCCACGCCATGGGGCAGCGCCCGGGCTACACGGCCCTGCGCATGCAGCCCCGGCCCGGCCTGCGGCCCGCCGGCATCGTGCAGAACCAGCCCAACCAGCTGCGGCTCCAGCTGCAGCACCGGCTCCAGGCGCAGCAGGTACAGCCCCTTCCGCGCCCGGCTCCACGCTGGCACCGGTGCCTCTCCGAGGCAGCGCATGCGGTCAGCTTGCTCCAGATAGACCAGGTCTTGCTTCATTCCGCTTTTAAGCTAAAAACAGGAGCCACAATGAGTTTTGGCAAGATAGTGCCTTGCACATTCTCTTTTTTGATCTTCTTTTTTGGCATCTTTACATTATTCTTTGTATAATACGATGCAAGAACGCGACCAGTATGCAAGCCTAGATCTCACTAAGTCTTTGAGCAAGGTTACATTGGTGCTTTTTGTTATATACGTCTTTTTCTATTTGTTGTATCTTGACTCTTCCACCAGTTTTAACTGCTTTTATTGCTGCCCGTTACCTACATCCTTTTTTTTTCCCTTGGCCTTGGTCTGCTTCTGAGACTTAAGTTGTTGTTTCTTGTTTCATTTTTAAGTACATAGGTTCATAGTACTATCAGTGAGATATCAATGCTTTTTGTGTTTAAGGAGGAAAGATCAGTTCTGCCTTCAATCATCAGGATAAAGTTTTATTTGGAGTAAACCTCAAGTCCAATCCCAAACTGAAAAAGAACAGGAACTATGAAGGCAGCACATTTGGTATAAACAGTGCAGTGCCTGTGTTGTTATTTATATGGTGTATTATCTCTTTAAAAAACAACGTTCTGTGAATGGTGGTAGGATTTGAGGAGGAAAATTAGTCACTGCTTGAATAGGTAGAACTAGGTCTACAGACCAGCTGATCAGGGAAGTAGATCTATGTAACTCTGTATGTAACAATTCTTTTTTTTCGTTTCCTTCTAAAAACTTCGGCGTTTTGGTGTTGGGGTGGTTTGTTTTTTTTTCTCTTTAGAATCGGCAGCCACTGATAAATCAGATCAGCAGCGTCTCCAATATGAATCTGTCTTTGAGAACTGGAGTGCCAACACAGGTGAGAGAAATAATACCTTTTTAAAAAAAAAAGTCACTTCCTTTTTTGCTTGCTTCTCCCAGTATAATACAGTAATAATACTATGTGGCAAGTACAGTTTCACTAAAAATAATGCAATCTGTATGACAGGGAGTATTTTGCTGTTTTATTTCTGAGAGTCATTCCCGTTTTTACGTGGGATAGATGGTTGTTTAATAAAGATTTGATGTAACTGCATTTTTAACCATGCTTCTAATTTCCTGAAGATTTGTGTTTTTAATGAGCTGCTCCATTTGCAAATAAAAATCACTGCAAATACAAATCACTGCAAATACAAATCATTGCAACCTTAAACACCGGTATTATTTCAGTTACTGGCTCTTGCACTGTTGGAAGTCCTTCCCAGCAGAAGTATTAACAAGATTATTTTCTCCTGCTTTTTTTTTTTTGTTAGTTGTGTGACGAGGGGGAAGAAAGCTGGAATCTCCCAGATCGCTCTGGTGGAGATGCCTCCACGGGTTGGGTTTCCTCAGCAGGGTTATTGATGGGTGGTGGCGGTTTTCCCCCAGGGCCCCATCAACGCGCAGATGCTGGCGCAGAGGCAGCGGGAGATCCTGAGCCAGCACCTGCGGCAGCGGCAGATGCAGCAGCAGCAGCAGCAGGTGCAGCAGCGGACACTGATGATGCGAGGGCAAGGCTTGAGCATGACCCCCAGCATGGTGGCCACCGGCGGCATCCCAGCAACCATGAGCAACCCGCGCATCCCGCAGGCAAATGCACAGCAGTTTCCGTTTCCTCCGAACTACGGTACTGGTTCCACCTCCCTCAGTGCATTTCAGTCCTTACTCCCCCATGCTCCCCCCAGTGCTGGTTCCGAGCCCCCGGTCCACAGGCTCTTGCGTGGCTCCCTGGGAGCAGTGGAAAACATGGCAGTTTGGACCCCTTGGAGGTTCCATTTTCCTAGCTCTAGTAGCAGTTATTCTCCAAGCATTGCTCCTTCTTTGAGCAGTAGCAGAAGCGCAGTGTGTGTGTTTGTTTATATATAGATATATGCAGGTAAAAGTGTGTATGCACGCACAAACACATATATGTGTATGTATTTGCTTGTTGGGCTCTGAATGTTGAGTGAACTAAACAAAAAACTCTGCAATTTAAATAATATAAATCGGTTTTAGATAAGGCATTCCACTAGCTACTCCTAACCCAGTGTGCAGTGTGATAATTAATACCATTTGTTTGCTTTGTTTTACAAAGCCACAAACCACTTTGTTCTGAGCAGTTACCTCCATACAGTTATTGTTATACAGTTTCTTTATTTATACCTACTGAATAAGTTATAATTATATTAAATAGTATGTTATGTGAAAGTTCTGCTGATATAATTAACTATGTCCATCCAACTCTAAATTTGGTATCTACTTTTACTGACGTATTATGGTTTACACCAGCTTCTAATAGTAATAATGTTTCATAGTGCTTTCCCTCCATGTATTTGTAACTGCTTTATGAAAATGAAGAGACAAAGTTAAAGGTTCCAGGTGATATAAGTAGGACTGTGTAAAGACGTGTCAGCAGGTAGGAGCTCTTGGTTTGTTTTAACTCTGAATGTACAGTGGGTAAATTTCTCATTTCCTTCTTCAGGTATTAGTCAGCAGCCCGATCCAGGCTTCACAGGGGCCACCACTCCTCAGAGTCCACTGATGTCACCAAGGCTGGCTCACACTCAAAGCCCCATGATTCAGCAGTCTCAGGCTAATCCTGCCTATCAGTCCTCAACGGAGATGAATGGGTGGGCACAAGGGAATATGGGTGGTAACAGGTAAATCCAGAAGAAAACCAAAATGAACACACAGAGTAACGGGGTCATTTATGGTCTACACTTATTTTTGGGCTTGTTTTATGTAATTGTTTGTGTGTTTGTTTGTTCTTAACTATCTATCCTAAAAGAGATTTCTTTTCAATTTGGCTTGACGAATTGGTTTAAATTCTGTCTTCGTACAAGGCAAAGTGAGTGCATAGCTAAAAGACCTGCATCCACGCAATGCATTGCTTTGTCTGTGATAACTGGTCAAACACTGTGTGCCCTTAAGAAGCACCTGTGCTGCACAGTGAACTCCAGCCCCTAACGTTTGTGTGGATGCATTTCTTCTGCATATGATTTTCATGTTGTGCTCCCACACTGCTTTCCACATGGCTGGATCAGCTAAGCCAGAGCCTATGCATTCTCTACTGCTCTGGAATTGCAGTGACTGGATTATCACCTCCCACATTAAATGCTGGAGTGTAACCAGGTTCAGCCCATTAGTGCTTGCACATGCTGGGGGTCAGCATATAGCTGTCATTCCCTGACAGCATTGTAGCAATACCTCACGCATGCAGTCACCTTTTCAGCTGAGGCCCCTGCCCCAGTGGGTGTAGCTCTAATAATCAGTCTGTCCAAATCAAATGGGTTGGATGTTGAACACTATCAGTAGGCAGCAATGAGCTTCCAGATGTCAGTGATCTGAGCTTTTCCTTGGAAGATGGGAGGAGCTATCAGGTACAGCCTCTATCAGTTGGCACTGGAGTGCACACAGCTGTCTCTAGCACAGTGCTTTTTGTCATCCTGAAGTTCTCAGGCTTACTGCCCTAGCACAGCAACAAATCTTTTTCCTGCTAGTTGAGAAAGATTTACTAAACCCAAAACACCAGTATTTTGTTGATGAGACTGATCCAAGTTCCCCCTAAAGCAGCTGATTTATCTCTTATCCTCATCCTTGTCCATGCCTCATCCTCACTGTCTTCCTGAAGCATCTGCAGGAGGCATAGCTGCCGCTGTCGTGGTTCTGCCAAAAATGGCAGTGGGGGCAGCTCCATAAGTCCAATGGGTTGGCTTTGCTAAACTGCAGCTCTACAGCAGAGACCTGTCAAATGTGCTTACACAAGCCACTGAGTATTCACAATGATCTGTAGTGTACTGTTTCAGCCATCCAGATAACAACTTAAAAATGGGGTGAGGTGGCCTGAAAAAAAAATGGAATTGGAAGGAAGAGAATGGTAGGATTTTCTGGGTTTGGTCCCGTGCCCAGCATGCCGTTGCACTCCACCAAGTCTCACAGTGCACAGCAATAGCCTAACGGAGTACCCAAGTGCAAGGCTGAGTGTTAACCCTGAAAGATTTCCTCAGATGTGGGAGCAGTGCTTCACAGGGAAGGGAAAGTCAGCCACTGATACTGAGACACAGCAGCCCTTCCAGTGCTTCAGTCTAATGCAGATCCTCTAAACAGACGCATTGTCAGTAATAATTCCTTCATTGGCTGTTGGATTACGCTTAAAGATTAGAAAAAACTGGTGTGTAAACAGTGAAGTGCATTTTAGGAAATGTAAAGAAGTCTCTCATATAGCTTTCAGCATAATGGGAAGGAAGATACTGTCCAGAAAGCACTTGGACTGATTAAAATCTGGGATGAGGTTTTGCACAGTTACTCCTCCTTAAGGTGTTCAGAAATGCCCTTAAAGAAACATAGAGGATAATTGTCATTGATTTTATATTGTTTCTTACAGTGCCACATTTTCAAAACCTGATGCTAAGACCTAGTAAATAAATTTCTGCACAGTTGCATGTCTGTATTTGTGAGCCCGCTTGCAATAATTGTATGTGCAAATCTGGTATTCATATATGCAAATAGCCTATTTTGCAAAAAAGAAAGTTAATTACCCCATCTACACCTTCAGCTCAACAGTCCTGTGCTCTCCTAACCCTGGAGGTTAAAGGTGTTTTCCTCTCCCTCCAAACATTACTTTGAAATACATACAAAGCTCCTTTAGACAGCTAATTAGCTGTTCTTGCATGTGCATAACAGATTTGTACTCTGCCATAGTTTCACGCAAAGGCATGCATTTTTGTGCACAGACATGGGACTTTTAATTTTGAAAAATCTACTCCTTAGACATTAATGCAGCTGAAAACTAGCTTTTCCTTTGAAGTTGGAATAAATGACAGTATATACAAATTGTAGCTTAAGATGTATTTAAAAAGTTTCTTAGTGGCTTCAGCATTCTAAGTCTGACACATTGCTTTTTCCATTCCTTGCTGTAGCATGTTTTCACAACAGTCCCCACCACATTTTGGGCAGCAAGCAAGCACCAGCATGTACAACAATAACATGAACATCAGTGTATCCATGGCAACCAACACAAGTGGTATGAACAACATGAACCAGATGACAGGGCAGATCAGCATGACCTCAGCGACCTCTGTGCCTACATCAGGGTTGTCCTCCATGGGTCCTGAGCAGGTGAGAATCTAAGGACGTGAGATGACAGCTAGAGGATTTGCTTTTACTTCCAGCAGTTTTTCAGGTCCACTGCATTATGTTTCTCTTACTAGTTGTCTTGAGAAATGATGATGTTAAAAGGGCTTTGGTTTTAGCTCTGCACTTGAATAGCCAAGGTGACCAGTGAGATAGAGAGACTGTAGCTAGCTCCTGGATTTCCATGGGAAGCGCGTGCTGGTGGTAGCTCCTCTTCTCAGTAGGTAAGTTTCTGTAGCACAGTTGCAGTTGCTGGTTTTCCCAGCAGTGGAGGCTAGAACTGGATGGCAGGCAGCTGCTTCCTAGAGAGAAGAGTGAAAGCTGCCAGCATGGGCAGGGTTAGGAAGATGCTTCAACTGCCACAGTGTTTGTAGTCCCAGACAAGAAATATTCGATCAGCTTCCAGAACTATCCATGTGGCAACTTTACAAGCACAAAATGCATGTATTTCGTAATGTATTGCATAAAAAATAGGTTGCTGAATCAATAGGTAAGTAACCTGTTCTTTTCTGCTGGGAAGATGTTGACACACTCGTTCTTATTTGATACTGCTACTTAGGATATCTGAAATGAGAAAAAATAACATTTCTGTTTGTCGACTTGCAGTTAAACTCTTGCAGTACCTTAATAAGTCACAAACAAATCCTTTTAATTAGCAGGCTCATGCATTCGTTTCAAAGCTGACCTTCAGCTTGTTCAAAACACAGCTTGTTCGAAAACACAGGCTTGAAATTATGGACTTTTCTTAGAAATATTGGCAGGAGAGTACCTCTTGTGTCTTCAGGTAACATCTCCTGCTATGGACATCTCTCGCTAAAACTTTTTTATAATACCATAATGTTCCAGTTTAAAGCTGGTTATGTTAATGGCTTGTTAATGTATGACCTTTTTCTAGCCTAAATTTGATAACAGAGTATTTACTTTTCCAGTATCGTCCTTTACCTTAAATAGCTCTTTTCTTTTCTTGCATTTTGGAAAGATTCTATCAACATGATTTTTTTTTTGTTAGTTTGAAATTGTTGGGTTGTTTAGTTTTGGGTTTCATGGGGTTTTTCTTTTGAACCAAACAAGACATGGTTTTTCAGTCTTGTAGGCTTTAAACTCTCTTTCCTTTCCTGCAGCTGTTCCAATTTGAATCTGTATTTCCTAAGCACCAGAGCCATGTGCATAACACTAGTTCTTCCCCATTTCTCCTGGCATACTCTGACAGATACAGTTGCAGATCACATTTGTCTTCTACAGCTGCTACGTACTGGTGACCCAAAGTAATTTTGATACTCCCAAATCTGTCACCTTCTCTGATATTCCCAGTTGCTAAGCCAAATTATAGCAGACTCTTTTTGTTACTAGCTCCCAAGTGGATAGAGTTGCACACATTTAATGTAGTAAAACAATAGTAAAACCAAAAAATAGAAGAGAGGGGATTTAAAGGTGACAACTCGATCTAATTTCTCAGCATACCCATGCTACGTAATTTTTCCCAGGAACCTGAATTGACAAACTGCACTGTAGAAAGAGATACGGTTTTATTTCAAAGATTTCCATGCAGGCTACTGTTTCCCCTGGCACAGCTGTCACACTGCTTTTCCTTCCTGTTAGACTACAAGATCTTGTTTCAAGACAGCATTTATCTAACTTCCAGTAAGCTGAATAGGCTGAGGTTCTTTATCCATCTCAACATTCGGGTTTCAGCCCATCAGTCCCCTTTTTTGGATCTACTTTAAACTCCACTGTTGTAACCCCCTCCTAGAAATACAAACAGAGTAACCAGAGACAGTGATTTAACAGTGACTGCACCAAAGCTGTGTAGAGTCAAGTTCTGGTTGTAATTTCTCTTCCAGTCTTGGTTCTTTTGGTTGGCTTGGTTCTTTTGGTGACGATGTCACACTGAAACCCTTATGATGATCCCCCAAATTCTCCTCAACACATTCTACATAGATGAAACCTGCATTCTTTGTTCCCAAAAAGTATTGCCTCCCTTCTGTCTCCGTCCTACTGCATTTCTTAGATCGCATCTGTTAAAGTGGAGTGCCGTGGCTCATTCTGTTACAGTAACCTGTTTTCCTCCTGATTTACCACCTCAGCACTGTGTCATCTGCAGGCAAATGTTTTGTGCTTGATCTAGGTCAGAGGTGGCCAGCTGACAGCTGAGGGGCCATTTCTGGGCCACGAGACAGTACTTTTTAGTCCTCAGGAATGTGCTATTCTGCTTTGCATTTTCTTTCTTGAGAAACATTAATAACTAAAAATGTGTACTTGAATACTAAAATTGACACTTTTTTTTCCTGTCTTCAGGGCATAATGTTTTACTGTTTGACATCTTTATTTAGCAGTTGACCTAGACTGCTGAACTTTTTCTTGTAACTGGTGGTTTTCAAAATGACTGTATTTTCTGTAATTCTGCTGACTGTTGCCATTTCATTCATTCTTTGGGGTTTTCTTATACTGTCACCTAAAATTCTGTTTACTTATTCAGTGTCACTTTTTGTTCCATAATACATAATTTGAACTTCACGTGCTTGTCTCTTTCTAACCGCAGTGAGAGTAACACTGATTACACTGCAAATGTGTTCTAGCTTTTGAAAAAAACTCAACATTATTACTGTTGGATGGTTTTGGAAGTAAGATCTTATTACCTAATAATAAACAGCTGTGCCTGGACTTATTTACCTGGTGAGAAGCAGGTGTATTACCCCTGGTACCAAGCAGATTTTGTTGGCTTTCTCTCCTGTCTCATCGTGGTGCTATGCAGTATCATACAGATATATCCAGGGCTCAGAAATACTAAGTTTGGTGGTTGTCTGATGATACTTGTGTTATCTCCAACTTCTCTTGTTTACCACTTGGGCACCCAGCATCACCAAGCAAAAAGATTTTGTCCAAAATGGACTTGGTAATTGTAATATACTTAGAGGCTCTTTTATATATTTCAGGAATGAGATCTTGTCTCATTATCATCTTCTCTCCTATAATTACGTTAAATCTCTTCAGGCTGCTCTTACTAATATTTCTTCTGGGAGGCTACTACCAGGAATGCTGAAATGCTAGCTGCCAGGTCTGCAGGTTCCTCCTGTCGAAAACAGCTTCCCTAGGCATCAAGAAAGTAAACCTTCCTGGTGCTGCACCATTCAGAGATCTTACTGTGCCCTTGTCCTCATCTTCTTGTTTGCACAGTGGACTATTGCCGTGCTTTTGCCTGTTACTTATTTTGCATCATGGATCCATGCTATTTACTGAGCTATCAAAGAAGCAGTTTGAAACCTATGCAAGAAGGTTTCTATGCAAGAAAACCTATGCTTTTCACTATATGAAATAAACCCCTATTTAGAAGTCCAGTCAGAGTAGTTGTTTATTAATCTGCACAGGGCAGTACTCCCCAGGCCAAAAGTATCATGGCGTTTAAGAAGGGTTATCTTGAAATGGTATTTTGATTTTCTTCAGCATACCAGATTAAAGGAGCTCTGGAGTAGTAGGAAACTTTTCTTGTTAGACACCTTGTATATAATTTTGCTTCACTAGTGGGAGACTCTTAATTATGCTTAATTGCAAAGGAATTGTAAAATGTATTTGTTCTTTTTTAGTCAGACTTCGTATATGATAACACCACTTCACCTTTCTTCAGAAAATTATAAAAACTTTTCCATTTCTTTGTCCTTCTCCATACTTTTCTAATTGAATTTTTTTGCAGTCAGAAAAGTTAGTGTGGCGTGTTTTGTTTTGAGGTCTTTCGAAGCAAATGTATTTGTATAACAAAATAGTAGGAGGTTTTTTGTTGGTTTTTTGAGTTTGGGTTGGGGTCTTTTTTGTATCTGATACCATGTCAGTTAGGATTCTTGCATCATCACTGGAAAAGAGACTCTGTAATAGAAACCTCATTGATGCCTTTGCTCCTTTTATGGTGGCCTGGAGCCACCTTCCTTTTCCATACCTGTCCTAAGTGCCATGAGGCAAATCATGCAGTCACCTTTTTGTTCCAAAACTGCTGTTGATTCAGGATACAAATCTTTTATTTCTGCTTTTCATTTTTACCTCCCTTTGTCTACTGAACAATCAGAAGAGGTGTTTGTGCTTGCACATTCTGATGAATGTTGATTAATAGCAGAAAGCACTTTTTAAACACGGATTCATCAAATGCATGCAGATAGAGCTGCAAAGCTGTCTATTATCTTTCTTTCTGAATAAAATAACATGGTTCTCTTCCCTTCTGATTTAAATTTTCACATTCAGGTTTAAAAATCTGTCCACTTTAAGAAGCAGAAAGCATCACTAGGAGGCTTGCAGCACTTAATCAATTTCTTTGGAGTTAAAATTCCTATGGCAAAAATATTTTAAGTTTTTAATCTTTCCCATTGAATTGTAGTCTTGTCTCTGGCAGCATTTGAAACCAATCTTTAGGTGGTTGCATATGGTTGCATTTTTCAAAATCAGTGAATGGCAACAGAAATAACAGTCAAGAGGACCTGAAATGAGAAGACTTTGTGTGGTAAATTCAAGACAGTCTTCCTTGACCAGAGAGGGCTGAGACAGGATCTTACCAATATACATATCTGGAGAGAGGGTGTAAAGAGGATGGAGCTGGGCTCTTCTCACAGGCTCTATTCGATGGTGCGAAGCATCAGGACAAGAGGCAATAGGCAGAAACTGATGCACAGGAAGTTTCACCTGAATATGAGGAAGAACCTTACTGTGCAGGTGCCTGCAGTGGGACAGGTTGCCCAGAGAGGTCGTGGAGTCTCCCTCACTAGAGATACCCCCTGGATACAACCCCTAAGGCCACATGCTCTGGGATGACCCTGCTTGAGCAGGGAGGTTGGACCAGGTGACCCACTGTGGTCACTTCCACCCTTATCCATTCTGTGATTCTGTGATTTCCCCCATGCTGCAGCAGGTTGCTGTAGCTGAAGCAGGGTAGTCCACAGGGAGAATTTGCTCTCCTTGGAAACACGTCTCCTAAAGGACAGGTGACACAGAAAACATCTTTTTCCTTTTCCTGAGAGATCTGGAGGGGTATATCTTCACTGTTATCACATCCATCTATTCTGAGGGAAGTAACAGAGAGCATTGACTCAACAAAGACTCCCTAGAAAGAGGTTTCTTTCCATGTAAAACTTCTAAGGAAAGCTGTGTCTTCTAATATTTCAGAACCTTGCTGAAGGGCTCTGTTTTGTATTTTATGCCAGTTCTTACATGGTGAGATTAATCCTTTGACTGAGAAAGCAATGCTGTAAATTTGGTAAACTACTCTTTCCACATAACTAAGCATGACAAACCTTTTGGTTGTGCAGAAATGCACAGCTTCAATACTCTCCTGTGACCGTGTTCAGAAAATTGTGGAGACCATCCCTTTAGGTAACTATGCCCCTGCACCTTCTCCCATTTAATGTTATCTTTCTCCCATTGCTTACAAACAGAGAAGTATTGTCGAAACTAAGTCAGTAGTTGGTATAATTTAGCCTACATGTTACCTCATCAGGCTTTGAAAAAAGTGTGTGGTGGTTTGCAAGCAGCAAAGCCATGTGTAAGTGAGGTTAGGAAAGTAGTTACATGTTTCTGCTTTCAGAACTTTGATAGCAGAGATGTCCTCTTTGGATAACACTGACCTAATTTATGGAGCCCGCTTTGTAAAATATGCATAAGGGTCATAGTATCAGGAGTGAAATCTTTGCTGTCGACTGTGAAGCAGAATAATATGAGTCAAACACATGCTGTGCAAGAGGAGTGAGTGCCTGGCTATACAGTCGCTTCCCTGACTTTGGCATCATCTCAGGAGAGGGCGTTGGTACATGCAAGCGGTGTGATGGCCTGTAATGCTTCTTTTTAGTTCCCAGCCCTCCTCCCAACGTATTTTTTGATTCATTCTCCTTAATATCTTGTTACTAATAGGTTAATGATCCTGCTATGAGGGGAGGCAATCTCTTTCCAAACCAGCTGCCTGGAATGGATATGATAAAGCAGGACGGAGATGCAGCACGGGTAAGAAATGGGGTACAGGCGCAGCAGAACTATGGATATGCTGTGGCTGGAGTGGATACGGTATCCTTTTCCTTACAAAGTTACAAGTGCCTAGGATGACAGTAATTAACATGAGAGAGGCGTGCTCTATAGACACAGCGAAGGAAGGAGGGAGGGACAGACAGACGGACGGACGGACAGACTGAGGGCGGCCGAGCGGTGCGGGGGAGGCGCCATCTAGCGGCGGCCGCCGCCTCTGCCCCCGCGTCCCTCCTGGGCCAGGGCTCGGTGAAGTTCCCCGCTGTTAAAGAAGAGGAATTTGAGTAACAGGGGAAATTAGGAACATCTGTCTGAAAAGTTAATAACATGAATGAAAATGAAGAATGTGCAAGTACTGAGGTGGAAGTAGCTGTGCATGTATTTTATTGCATCTTTGTCTTTTTTGTATTCATATGTATTTAAAACTTCCCGGATGCCAGTTCTTCTCACACCTTCGTTGTTCATATAAAATAGAAATGTCTGTTTCCAAGAATGAGGGATCTGTGCATAAAGAGTCTCTTCTGCAGCCATTTCATGGTCACTTTGGTTAATAAAAAGATGCAGTGTGTTCTGCTCTAGCAGAAGTTATATACCAAGGTGTTATTACAGAATTATAAAATGGCTTGGGTTGGACAGGACCTTAAAGATACCTAGTTCCAACCTCCTGCCATGGACAGGGACACCCTTTGTCATTAGACCAGGTTGCTTAAAGCCCCATCCAACACTGAATATTTCCAGGGATGAGGCATCCACAGCCTCTCTGGGCAACCTGCTCCAGTGCCTCACTACATTCACAGTACTGAATTTCTTCTTACATCTAATCTTAACCTACTCTCTTTCAGTTTAAAGCCGTTGCCCACAGTCCTGTCACTATGTGCCATTGTAAAAAGTCCCTCTCCAGCTCTCTTGTGGCCCTTTTTAGGTACTGGGAGGCTGCTAGAAGGTCTCCTACTTAGTGCATTCCCTAACCAGCTAAATTTCATGTGCTAAGAGAAGTCTGGCTGTCATAGAAGAAAATACCAGGTACTGCTGAGGAAAGAAAGGGAATAAAGATGTTGAGACAGAAGCAGACTAAAGGAGGAGGTAGATTTTAAATAATTGTCGAAGAGAGAAGGAAAAGAGAGTGAATGTGACAGAAAGGGTACAGGAGATGGTGGAGAGAAGTCAGGGTGCAGATGGAAAGAAATGAGTGGCATGACTTTGGGCAGGGGATCTCTGGGGTGTAAAATTATAATAATGGAGTCAGTGCCATGACAGTGAGAGGGACAGCAGCAATGCATAAGAGAAGCTTTGTCTCACCTGAAGAAAAGCAACTTCTTAAAACCTCTCAAATTATTTTTGAAAGGTACATCGGATTGCACTTCATGATTTTACATTTATTCTACTAATGTACCTCTAACTGTCAATGAAAATGCAGTTTATATGCAGTATAAATACCTTTCACTGAACTTTGAACTGTAATAGAGGTTAAACAGCTGCTTTTTTCATGCAACTGAGCCATAAACTACTTCTACATACCTTTTTTTTTTAAAGAAAGTTCAAGCTGTGTAATTAATGTGCAACTTCTGCAGTACATATTTTTTTTCAAGTTGCTAGTATAGTGGGAGTGTTTATTAGTATCTCTCTGGAGATACAGTTTGCTAAATGTCCACCCTGAAAATAAGGACATCTTAACAAACACTTTTGTTTTCCACTTTATCTTCAAAAACCACTAGCAGGGTCCCTGAACTGCCTCTCAACATGTTAGAAAGAGGAGTCAAAGTTTAGTTTGTGCATATTAGTCAGGTCATGAGGGATGTGAGTCTGGTGTCTCTGTGCTGTGATGTAGGAAGGAGGAGCCACGATCAGGACTCAGTGCTGCCCATGGCTGGTTGCACCCAAAGAACTCCAGCTGCACCAGCTAAACTGGGAATGGGGGATGTACGAAGCATAGGACCTTGCTTTCCTGCACTGTGGGATAATTCTTGATAGTGACTTTATTTGCCAATAAAGATACATTTCTAGGCCTTGTGTGAATGCAGAGGAAGACGTGGTAAGGTCCAAAGCGCAGTGTAGACAGCTTCCAGAAGGCAGCCTAGCAGCATGCATGTGGACTGGTGAGAAAGCTGCCTAGCCACCAGCACTGTCTCTGAGCAAACAGGGACATTTGCTCATGCATGGCAGGAAGCTGTGAGCAAAGAGCTGGCTGCTCCACAGCCAGACCCACGGGATATGAGTGAAAAGCAACCCCAGGGGAGAAGGAAAATGGGTTTGGCTGAATTGACTCTCTGACCTGACTGACCACAGCACCTCATGGGAACAGGCATTTACAAGGAGAGGAAGACAGAAAGGCACAAATTGCAGCCACTGGAAGGAGTAGTCTTAAAACAACTGTGAAAACCACATCCTGATGTTTTTTTGAATAAGAAAGAAGATCATCAACTCAGCTGAAACCAGTTTGTACTATATTTGTGTAAAGACATTGCAAGGGTATTAAGTATGAGGTAAAAAACATCTCTAGGGATCAGTAGCTGAAGCTGGCTGTACTTCTTTATTCCCTTTTTCATTATGAGTCTTGGAAGGGCAAGTGAGCCAGGGCAGTTGTTTTCTTTGACAGTGATGCAGCAGTAAGAGAGATTTTTGCACATATTCTGAGACTGAGACTTCTCTTATACCCTATTGCCACACCTTCAGCTGGAGTTTACAAGAGGTGGATGATCCATCTTCACTATCCCAGCAGGAAGAATTAATGTTTTTCCCCCATTTCTCTTCTTTTGCAGAAATATTGCTGACCCTGAGGGTGGTTTGGTTGCTCCTTTCTTCAGCTGACTGGGCTTACGGCCCCAAACCCTTTCCAGTTTGAAGAGCTGCGTCTGTTTGTCGTGTCCCAGCAGAGCTGCCAGCCCCGGCAGCTGCCTGCTGCCGACAGGACTCAGCCCTGCCTTCCCGAGGGGAGCCGGGTGGTCGTTGCCGAAGAGCAGCCTCTTCTTCGACAGTCTGAAGCTAGCGTACAGACATTGCTCAGTCTGTTCACTGCATTCACCTTAGTGCAACTTAGATCTCTCCTGCAAAGTAAATGTTGACAGGCAATTTTCATAAACCATGTCAGATTGAATGTATTTAAATGTATGTATTTAAGGAAAAACAACCATGCTCTTGTTCTCTTTCTGTTTAGTTCTAGACCTTGGGGTTTTTTTGCTTTGTTTTCCCTGGCTTACTCAGTCTGGTGCAAAGGATTCAGTTCTGTCTGAAAACTGGTGTTTTAGACTAAGGCCTGCATTTTGGGGCGGAGAGGAGGCGTGGAGGAGGGCGTAGAAGCAACGTCTGGTACATATAGAGACCTCCAACAAGCACGTTCCGCTGACAGCAAGTCAGAGAAGATCAACTGATGCAGAAAACTATACAGACCAATTTTGAATGGGGTTAAAGTTGTAAAACAGATGAAAATTACCCTGTGAGAGGGCTGTTTATAAGGAGTGATTTGGTTGGGTTTTGTGGTAGTGTTTATGATGCAAGTCATGAATCCAAACATACAAGTTGGTTACATTCTCATTTAATTAAATTCCTAACAATCAGCAAATCTGGTTTTTTTAACCTGGCTTTCCTGAGCTCTGTCATCTTCCTCTTTGTAATAGAATTAAAAAACAGGTTACTCCGTTATTTCCTTAGGTGCGTTTCCAGCGAACTGCACAGCCAGTCACTGGATGCCGAACAGCAAAGTTCGATGGTAATGCATGTAATGATTATGGTAGTGGCAGAATTGGTGCATAATATCAAAGATACCTGCTTTAAAGCATGATAATTTCTGGTTCCCGTCCCCTTAGCTGGGAAAATAACAATTCCTGTAATACCTATAGCAGATATCACTACAGACTTCACCACTATCGTGTTTCAGATTATTTTAAAGCAGTGTGGACTACGAGGACGTTTTGTAAGGTACATAAAATCCAGTTTCTATGTAAACAAGCAATAATTTAAGTTGAAAACTTAAGTGTTTTACTTGTATAATTTTTGTGAGATATACATGTTGTGAAGTTGATTCCAAATGAGGTACTTCAGTATTAAATTAGATATCTTCTTAGCCGTGTGTGTCTCCTGGAAAAGTGTTTTGTAAAGGATCACAATGCCTTGATTAGACCTAATTTGTAGGCTTGAGACTTCTCATTTTCTAAGCCTTGTGATTCTGCTCATAATATCATTTAACTAACCTATATTATATGCAGCCACTGTAGGAACCAGTTCTTGATTTTTGTATGTTTATATCCTTTCGTAACAAATCTTAGAAAAACTGTTACTAAACAGGCCACTGTTAAGGCATGTTGGTTTTTTTTCCTTGCCCACTGTGGTTTGAATAATCTTTTACTATACTGAGATCAGTTTCTGAGGACTTGGAATATTAAGAAATTGATGAGTTTGACCTCTGTTTTCTTTCTGCTGACTCCTGATTGTTTAGGAATGGTACTCCCTCATTTAGTGCTCCCACTGAGACTCTCCAAACCGCGAGCCCACTTGCTCCCTCTCCATCTTTCCCTGTGGAGGGCTGGAGTGGGGAATTGGAGGCACAAAAGGTAAAGATCATGGGTTGAGATAAGAACAATTTACTGGAAACAGCAATGAGATGAGAAAACAGGAACTACGATCCTAGTGGCAGAGGGTACAAGAAAGAGACAAACGATTCTCCCGGAAACCCACGACATGCCCGGCGCTCCCTCTGCCACTGCGCTGATCCAGAAGAGAGCCCTTCTCCTGGGACTAGACTCCCTCTCCCCACCCCCAGCAATGATGTGAGGTGTTATAGAATAACCTCTGGGTCCTAGCCGTGCCCTCTCCTGGCTACTGCAAAAGTTAACCCTATCCTGGCCGGAACCAGGACACTAATCCACAAACTTTCTAACCAGAACACAGATTTTTTGATGTAATGTAAAATGCAATGCATTTTATAATATCTCATCAGCCTTGCCTTTTGAGATTGGAAGGTTTGTCCTGTTGTCATTTAATTTGTTTTGGTATTCAGGTGGGAGTTCAAATAAAAAAGCAGCTATTCTATGTTAAGGCTGAGGGAAATATGATAAAGGCTGTTACTGTGTTTGTCCCTAAAGAAGACAGTGCCACCATTCTGGAGAAGCAACACTTTTTCAGCTGTCACCATTCTGTTGCCAAACTCAAACAGAATATTTAGTCAGCTGAGCCATTCTTTGGCCTGCTGATGGGAAACATAAATAACCATTAGCCCTAAACTCCACAGCCTCATTACTACAGCATTGGTGTTGAACTTGCATTATATATCTGACAAAAAATTACTTATATAAGAAATGTATGAATTTGAAGGAATTAATTTCATGCACCACAAAGTGTAAATGAGTTTTAAAATAATTTTGATGCCATTACATTCTTTTTTGGTTCTTAACTGTAACCTCTGCAGATAGATTATTCTTTTTCACAGTGGAAAAAATAGTTTAAATTTGTCCCATGTCACAGCAGACCTGCAAACCCTTATCTGTAGTGATTATGATACTTCATCATCCATTGCCATTTTGAAAGAAAGGAGATTGTACCTATCACTTTGGCTCCGTTTGGGTTCATTGTGACTTTTGTCGTCTTCTAAGTAACGAAAGAGAAAAGTGAGTGAAGGAATCTTCTGATCATATTGATCACTATAGAAACAAAAAAGCCAAATCAATTCCCTTCATTATCAGTATTTTTCATCCTGTATACACTAAATTTGTCGGAGAAAGTACTTGGATTTTGTTTAAGAGAACAATTAATCAGTGTTCTATTTACATTATTAAATGTGAAAGGCGCATAATGTGAAAAATAAGCATATATACATGGTCGTTCGACCTGTTTAAGTGTTCATGTAATGTGGTGAGTTTAAAAAGTGAAGTGAGCTGTTTTGCTACAAGGAGTTAATTTGTACTCAATCCTTAAAATATTGTCCCACACCGGTATCCCTTTGGGCCTGTATTAATTAAAAGCAATGTTTTTGCAGTTTATACAATACATTTTTTAATCTTTGTTTAAAAGCAGAATTCATATGGGCTTAACAGATGAAATGGGTGGCACAGCTCCACTTGCAGAACCCAAAGATACACAATCAGTTTTGAAATGCAACTTAAGCCATTAATTGTTGGTGTGAATTTAAAAGTTTTCTAGTATTTGTATGGTAGTATGCTGCCTAAGAGCAAAAGCATTCTCTGCACAAAAGAAAATTTACTGTAGTGGCTTTGATTTTAATTAGAATTTTCTCCCTGGTGTTTCTTTGTAGACTAAAACAAAATCTTTTAAGTTTCTTACTACAGGTAAAAGCTATGTGCAAGAACCTCAAAATGCTAAAATCTAGCATAATGCCTTAGATCTGTTTTTAAGTCTTGTATATTCCTACATAGCTGTCTGATGTATTATATTTGTATAGTGAATTGTGTACAATTTTGGAATAAGTGCATCATCACTTAATCTTTATGTTGTTCAATAGAGATGATGGACACATTTCTTCAAACATTTACTGTCATTTAATTTTTTTCCCTTTATGTCATTTGTGGGTTTTATTTGTACAGTTCATCATGAAGTTGCATCTGAGATGTGTGTATATGAAAAGATTATACAAGGGTAAAATTAAGCAATATATAAACTATGGTTCTTCAGGAGAAAGCTTACAGTGTTTCAGGTTGTGATTTATTTTCAAAACGGAGTTGACTCTGAACATCACTTTGTTCACCTGCATTGATGTTTGTATTTCTAGTGTTAGCAGTTTATGCAAAGGTAGATATATTCAGAGAAATTTTAAATACATTTATGCAAGTTAATATTGCTTTGCTGATGCTATTTGCTTATTTGATGTTAAATAATGCTATTGTAAATAAAGAATTCTGTTGTTATTGCATCATTTAATAAATTTTAATGCCTTCGGGTTTTACATGGCTTTAGAGATTTCAACATGTTTCTGTTGTGTCTTCATTTGTTCATAGTGGGGTGTAAGATGTAGTACTAAAGCACTGGAGGGTAGATAGATTGCTAGGTTTTAAAAAGGCAGCATGCTTTGGTGATGAATTTATATTCCATCTAGTTGTTACTTGCAAGTCCTTTCATCTTTTCAGGGCTATATTAACTGAAAATGTTTATCTCATGGCTTAATATGAGAACAGTTCATTATGAGTACTTTTTTATATCAGTCGGGATGAAATGGGCATCTTTCATGGCAGTGTCAGCAGAGACAGACCTCAAATGTGAAGTGGAGATGAGTAGAGTCATGGGCTTGTTCTCCTTGCTATGCCAATTGGTAGATTTAAGACAGTTGAACAGGTTTGATTGGTCAAGTAAAAAAAAATAAAAGGAGCTGCAATGTACAAGAATGATCTTATCTTGTCTCTGGGAAATGGATGAGGCAGAAAAACTATATTTAAAAATTTTAGAAATTAAAGTTATTTTAAAGACCTTCCGATACTGGTAACTTTTTGCCATTCCTACTAAAACAAGGCTTATCCTGCAGTTCTCTTGTCTTCAGCAAAATGGTGGTGATATGAGGGAACTAATGCAAGGAAAGAAGGAAGGAAAGCAAGGAAGGAAGTTTCTTCCCAATGTGCAGTCAGAAGCAAGTAGAGAAAACATCCATGTAAGTAAGAGGCAAAATATTTCCAATGGGAACCTTGCCTTTAGACATTCTTATAGTTAATTAATATTGAAAATAAGATACAACAGTTTTGGCTAAGACTCCTGGCATCAAAATATGATGAGCTAATGATGACCTCTGATGTAACTGGCTTTATGAAAGAGAAGTGCTGCCTTTTGCTTTCTAGATCAGGCTTTGTTGACAGAGACCAGTGCATGTGAGATATGGACAAGTTCTAACCTGATGTCATAACCAGGGAACGAGTGACTCTGCCTTTTGAAGGTCCTTCTCATGGTAAACTGTACATTGAAGCTTGCAGTCTAGACTTTTCACAGGGATGGAACAGGGGTGCCTGGCAGTTAGGAGTTATTCCCCAGCTTGTTGCTCACCACTTACAGTTCTCTATGTGTTGTTCCAGTATAAAAGGAGGGGTACATGTCACGCGTGCTTGGGCTCAGGCTATGGCAAGGGCAGAGAGCAGCCAGTGGTATCGGCCCTCCGCCTTGGTTCTTGGACTGTGAAGTGTGGAGATAGAGATGTCAAGTACAGCCCGAGTGGGCCTCTTGACCGAACTCACACCCGGTCTTCTGAAACAGTGATCACAGTGAAACCTTCCTAAGGGATTCTTGTCCTGAAGAAAGCAGAACTCAGAGCAGCCTTGAGTGATTCTGTTGGCCTTGTGCATGTAGTGGGTATTTACAACTTGTGTCATCTCACCTTCTTGAAATCCCTGCTGGCACTTCAGCTGAACTCCAGCTTTTAATACAGGTCAGTCCAGAGTCACACTAAGAGTTCCTACTCTTTAGTCAGCTGAAAGAAGGAAGAATGATCACAAATTGATGAAGTCCTTAGGAGATGTAGGTCAGGAAATGTCCAAGTTGGAATTACAGTGTGAGTGAACTTGTATGAACAGTGGTTTTCAGAGCTGGGCATTGAGCTCTTTGCCACTTCAGGACAGGTTCTTGGAACATCTCTCAGCTGAAGAAGAAACTACACCAAGAGTTAAAGACTCAGGTGGTGTGATGGACCCCATTAACCCTTCTCTGACTTAGGTTCCTGTCTGAGCCTCCTTTGTTACTGCTGCTAATGACTCCAGCCCCAGCCAGCATGGTGGGCTTAAGCCAGATGTTGTGACCAGGAGGGAGCCCTTGTATATCTTGTTTCTTCTCTTCAGTCTCTCGTTCTGGATACATACCTTGGGGATGAAAAACACACTTGATTGTATTACAGGGTTTAAGTTTAAGGAGCATCTTGGAGTCTAGAGGCTGTAGTTCCCCAGTTTCAGTGAGTTGTATTTTTCAGTTGGTATGAAGAGGCCAGCAAAAGAAAAACAGAATCCCAAATCCGAAGTTTGAGAGACCCTCAGGAGAAAAAAATATTAAGTAGAGGATCTTAAAGGACAGTTAGAGAAACATCTGATGGTGGCTGAAACAGAACATTCTGCCTGAAAGGGTGAAATCTGACAATTGAGCACTGGAGTAGGACCAGAACGTGGAGTGCCCGAGGGACGATTGTGTGAGCGCTCATGTTTGGCACATCCAGCTGCACCAGCCAGCAAGTAAAGGACCTGAAAAGCTGATGTGAGGGCTGGGACTGTGGGCAGGGGTACTGGGTAGGCAGAAGGGCTGTGCCCGTAGTGAGGCCACCCATGAACCAGTGCGTGCTTGTGAACCTAGAGAGGGGGCAGGATGTGATTTCATGAGTGAACAGAGAGCTCTACCAGTTAAAGAAGAGGTGGAAATTTAGCTGTGTTTATGTCTTACGTGGGTACCACGAGTGGGTGCTATTGAGGGCAGCACCTTGTTCATGGCAGTCTGCGTGACTGAACGTGTTGGTGTCCTCTGCGTGTGCATCCTGTGTCTGTGTGTCTCTGGCATTTGTGCTCAGCTTCGCTGCTGGGTGAACCTGCAAACCGTGGCTGCTGTCATTAGACAAATGCTGCCATCGTTCTTACGCACAAGAGAGGGCAGGCAGGAAAACCCAGAGCCAGCCAGTGTGATTGTCAGGAGCACAAGAGGTCAGTGTGTCCAAGGAAGCTTGGATAACTCCCTGCTCTGATGGGATGAATGTTTTGTTACTTCTCCACCCCCGAAGAGCTGGAATCCTTCTGTGGATCATTGAAAGATTCTGGCTGTAAGAACATCAACAGTTTGGGCACAGGGGACAGGCCAAGTGACAGTTTGAATGCCATCCAGTTGGTGTTTACCCCACCTCCCCTGATGTTAGGCACTAAAGGCAGAAACACTCCATGAGGAAAGGGGGGCTCTGTGCAGAGAAAGGAGCTGAGGGAGCATTCAGACCCTTCTTCCACCAGACAGCCAGAAGTAAAGCTCATTCACACAGCAGCAGGAACTTTGCTTTGAATGTTTCAGTTCGTACTGAATATGCTCAAAACGACTCAACCACCACTCACTGAGACTTCATTGAAGAATGAAGAAGGTAGCAAAGACTGGGGAAACTGAGACACTCCCCCAGTCCCATACAGCTGCTGGGGAGATGAAGCTGCTCCAACTTCTATGATGTGCCCAGGAATTTCTCCCTAGGAGATATTCCTGAGAAGACAGAGGAGAAAATGTGGGAAAACTCTCCTGTTGCTTGATAAATGTCTCTCCCATCCAAGTTTGAGGCTGTACTCCATCACTTCATTCTACAACTACTCAGGATGCTGGAAGGTCCCGCAGTGATCCTGACTGGAGTAATTTATTCAGCTCCCTGCAAACTACTGGCAAAGTGTCTTTGAAACGCAAGAACAACAGATATTCCTGCCCTTGCTTGTGTGTTCACTCAGTGGCCCACCCCAACAGATGGAAGAGGATTGCATCTCTATGACAGGATTGGTTTGATCCAAATTCTAGACTGGCTTCCCCACCTTTTTCTTGTGCATGTATTTTTCAGTTAATTGTCTATTCTCAGGGTATTTGCAACGAGTTGAGAGCAATTAATTACTTCTGTGAAGTCACAGAGCTAATGGTAACATCATTAAAATGCTGTTGTATCTAAAGATACAATACAGGAAAAGGAAAGTTGAATCACCTTAATTTGTTTTCCCCTTTTTTTAAATAATCTACTAGCAGAGTCATTTGCTCATCTGCTACCTATCCTCTTCTATAGCCATAGCAATAAACCGTTTCTGCTCTGACCTCATCTAAATTGCAATTCAAGTTATTTCCATGACAGCATCTGGTGCCATTACTGGGATTCCCATGTCCGTGCTGCAGCTGGGTATCGCTGTAAGTGCTGGGGCACAGGGAGCCCACATGTAGGAAGATGAGCATCAGGGAGTGCTGTCGCACTGTGGTCTTTGGGGATCACAAGGATGCTCACAGGTGTAACTTGTGTGTTTGGGAATGTGTAGGAGGCAGGCTGCTTTAAGCCTGGAGTAAGGGAGATGTAGAGTGGGCATAAGATTGATGAAGAACTTACTCGTGTCCAAACTGAGAGGTGACTGAATGCCACATGAGCAGCCTGTGGGGGTGTCACTTGGTTCTTGTCTTTAATATGCATCCCTACATCACTGCAAAGAAGGGATACACTCTAAAATCCTGCAGCAGGGAAGGGAGGCTAACAGACTTCTCTGATTACTTTGTAATAAGACATAGAATCAGGGAAGGAGGACCTTCTAGGCTGGGGCTGTCCACAGGGCTGACTAGACTGTTGGGGGTGCATCTGCAAGGCTGCCCTTTTACTTCCCCCACATCTCTCCCCAAGGTCATGACTTTTTTAATGCACTAAATGCCTTTAACTTCTTAGAGGATGTTAAAGCATCTAAAGATTTATCTGCAATATAGTGGCAAGGGTGCCTCAAGCCCTCTTCCTCTCCTGGACTCTGTGTCATCAGGCTTCTAGAAAAAGGAAACTTCTTGTTTCTGGTCATGTCTACAATTTAATTAATGATGAGAATTTTAAAATTTCATGTTGTACTTATTTGACTTCATTTCTCCTGAACCTCTAATGTGAGCATGTCTCCCCTAGTCCCTCTCCCTTTGCTGTGATACCTGAACACAGCGTAGTCAAAAGATTCCAGATTATCTGGCAACACTTACATTCTAAATGTAACTCAAACTTTTCTGTGCAGAGCTCGAAGACTTGTTCCTGTAAATCAGATTAACGCTGGTACTACTTTTATGCTACTGATGCATCAATAAAGTCGTGTTGGAATGCCTGGCTGAAACTGTTTCCTAAAGCACTACAGCATCAATTTTGTTTTACAAATAACAGAGATTTGGCACAAAGCAGAGAAAATTAGAAAAAAAATTAAAACCGAAAAGACAACCAAAAAATCAGGCCATTTAAGCTAAGGGACTATCTCAAGTAAGTTTTAGAAGGCTGCATTCCTACCTTCTCCTTAAGACTTGTGCATATTAGCTTCCCTGGTGTATTCAGTACTTTTGTCTTGCAAAAGTTGGGATGGACAACGAGGTTGTAGGTAGGAGAATTAGCCCAGTACATTTAATGCAAACTACAGAAATGTTTCCGCTCAACTTTGGGGACAGAGATGTGTTGGACTGGCTATGGAAGGGATCTTGGCAGCTGAGGGAGCCTCAATCAGCTCTGTGTCTCTCTCCAGTGGGGTTGTGTTCTTGTGTTTGCTGTCTTAGTGTTTCTGTCCTGAGTGAAAAAAACAAAGGGAGATTGCAAATGAAAGCTTGTGGTAAGTAGCAATTGCAGGGCCTGAGGGAATGTGGGCTGAACACCCTCATTCCCTCGGGCAGACAGTGATTCTTTCTCAAACTCTCTATTTCAGAGCACTTCACTCAGGCCAGATAAGAAATCAGGATTGAAAGAATGGCTTCCTTGACCTCTGTTCAAGTGCAGGCAGTGACTGTGTCTGGAGCAGATGTTTCTCTGTCTGGGGCTGCTTCAAGTGCTTCCTAATGCCTCCCTTCTTTGGGATGAGGACAATATTTTAGAGAGGATCACGTGGAGCTATGCTAATTAATTTTTATAGCACACCAAATATAACCACTGAAATGGCATAGGAAGTTCCAGGAGCTAAGCCTGGCTGTGTTCCCCACTCCAGCAGTTTGGCTCACGCTATGCTGTGCCCCAGGAAGCCCTGTGCTGCCTTTCTCTGAGAGAGACCCATGGGTGCAAGTCCCCAAGCTCTCTACAGTGCAGCAGAGCCCATCCCGTCCCTTCCCTCTGTGCCTGCATGTGCAGTGTCCCCCAGCTGGAATGAGCTATTCAAGAGGGAGCTCTGCAGTAACACACCCTATACCCCCTTTCGTCCTGGGCTGAAGGTTTCTCCATCTCCCTGCACCAGCAGGGATGACACTCCGCAAAGTGAACACCTGGGCCCCTGGGATCCTGCAGCCCCTTTCAAGTCCTCTTTTCATTGCGATTGTGCTATGTAGCCACCTGGAAGGAAGGCAAGAGAAACCCTATAAACACCTGTGATGAAACCATGGACAAGGGAATCACCCAGCACCTCTCCAGGAGGCAAGGGCCAAGTGTCTTCCTCTGGTCTCATCCTGGGCAGGTGCTAGTTCGGGCCTGGTCATGGAGCCATGCAAACCCAGCAGGAGCCCAGTGTTCTGCTAAGCACCTAACAGGAAGCCCCAGGCTAGAGTAGAAACACTTCATCAGTGCCCACGAAACCTGCAGTGACTGAGAGTGCGCTGCTCCTGTGTGTTCAGGTCAGTGGAGTTTCAGAGGTGCTTTCTGACTTTCCATATTCAAACTACCCACCTGCAACCCCCGAAGACACTGCGTGCGAGCCGTGTGTCCTGCCCCGCAGAACCCTCACCTCCGGCAGCAGGTGGTCACGCGTGGGGAGCAGCGCTCCCGCACCCCGACCTCCTGCTCTGGGGAGAGGCAGAGCCCACCAGACTGCGGCCGGGGCCCCCAGACCGGGGCTTGGAGAGGCAGAGGGCAGAGCCGGCCGTAGGGAAGGTGGGTCCGGGAGGATGGACCACCCTCCCCCCTCCCATACCCCGACGTGGGGAGGGGCGGCCCGGCCGCTCCGTGAGTAGCCGTGGCTCCGCCCCGNGGGGCCCCGACGGCAGCGAGCGGCGGCTCCCGCGCCTCCGTCCCGCCCTGCCCCGTAGAGGGACCCTGCGCCGGCAGCACTCAGGTGTCTGCCCCCCGCTTTCCCGGCAGATCCCTCTTTTCCCTCCCGGCCCGGCTCTTCCCGACATGGCTCTGTCCCTGGCCGGCGAGTCTGTTCTCGGAGACGGCGGAGACTCGCTCGGGATGGGCCCCGCCGGCCTCCCCTCCTACTACCCCTCTTTCCTCCCTCCCGCCCATTACTTCGAGACGGCCCCTGACTTCTTCCAGCCCCTGAAACCCCTGGGCGGGCTGGCTTCCTCCTCCCCTCCTCTGCCTCCCTTCACCTTCAGCAGGGTCCCCGCTTTCCTGAGCCAGCCGCCCCCCATGCCCACCGACCCTTTCCCCAGCCTTCCCTTGCCCGTCTACACCAGACTGTCGGCTCCCTTCCCTCCCAGTGAGGGTTCGGTCCTCGGGACGGAGGCCCCGGTGTCGCTGTCGCCGCCCTACCCGAGCCCCCCGCACAGGGCTGCCCGCAGCCCCGGGGCAGACGGGGCGGCGGGGCAAAGCTACAGGTACCACTTCACCGAGGAGGAGCTCAACGCGGTGCTGTACGGGGCACTCCGGAGCAGCCAGCCGACCGGGAACCTCCACGCCATCTCGGGGCTCCGGGTGTCCCCCGCCAGCTCGGGTAAGGAGGTATTCGACGGCGGCGAGAGGGGCACAGGGTGACACCGGGCGGCGGGTCGCTCCTTGCAGCCAGGTGTGCGGGAGGGTTCGGAGACAGACCCAAAAGGGGTGCAGGCAGCCAGACTCAAGAGACATCGCCGGGAGCACGTCGGACTTTCCTTCCCTGCGGTTTTCTCGCGTTACGAGCCCACACATGGAAAAAGCCGGGGGGTGATTTGGGCTGCGGCCTTTGTCGGAGAGGTAGGACCCGCTCCTGCAGGGCCGGTGCCGTGCTGAAGAAGGAGTTTCTCTTCTGCAGGCGCTGCGGACTCCGCCGCCCCGCTGCTCGACCGGGACTCGCTGCAGCTACCCGAAGGTAGGGCCCGCGCCCGCCCGCGCTGCGCCCGCCCGCGCCGCGCCGCGCTCAGCCCCCTGTCACCCGCAGGGCTCTCGGTGATGCGGGTGGCCTACGGGGACGTGTCTCAGCTCGGAGTCTTCTGTACGGACCCCATCCCGAAAGGAGTCCGCTTCGGCCCTTTCCAAGGCAAAGTGGTCAACACGAGCGAGATCAAGACTTACGACGACAACTCGCTGATGTGGGAGGTAGCGGAGGCACCGTCGGGCTCGCCCCGCACCCCCAACGCGGGGCCGGGGCGAGGCTTTCGGCCTCCCCTCTACCGTAGCCTGCAAGAGGGGCTCGGCCCTGTGTGGGTGGTGGGACTGGTGCGAGAGGGACGTGTGCGGAAGGTTCGGTCAAACCTGATCGTTTTTTCTCTGGTCTCCAGATCTTTGAATACGGTGGCCTGAGCCATTTCATAGACGGGAAGGGCGCCGCTGGCAACTGGATGTCCCTGGTGAACTGTGCCAGGTTTCCCGAGGAGCAGAATTTGACGGCTATCCAGTGCCAGGGACAAATCTTCTACGAGAGCTGCAAGGAAATCTTCCCGAAGCAGGAGCTGCTGGTGTGGTACGGCGATTGCTACGTGCAATTTCTGGGCATCCCCATCAGCTTGAAGGGCATGGCGGAGGGGAAGAAACCCCCGCAGCACCCCGAAGGTGAGCCTGCCAGCAGCCCCTTGGGCGACACTGCCCCTTATTTCCACGGACGTGTGCCTGGCCGGGATTAGATTCACACGAAGGGAGGTAAAGAAACACAGGCATCGCCTTTTTCCAGCTGTTTTATTATAAAGGCTTCCCAGACCCTGCGATGAGGCGGTGGTGGGTGACCGGTCCTGCCGCGGGGGCGGTGGCCCCGCAGCCTCGGTCACTCGGGTCTGCCCGCACTCCCGGGGAGCCCATCCCCGGCCGCCCCTTCCTGCAGCATCCAGCACCCCGAGGCAGCAGCTTCCCCTCGGCACCGAGGAGTCCGGGGGCTGCGCCGAGGGCCGCTGGCAACGCGGAGCAAGAGGCTCCGCTTTCTTCCGCCGGCAGTCCGCTCCCAGTCCGCGGCTCCTCGGGGAGTTTAAAGTGTTGTTTGGTCTGACGATTGTAAAACATCTGCTGGTCCTGGGCTGAGCTTGCCTCTGCCCCGCAGCGCCGTTGTTCAGGGTCCCGTTTTGGGAGGAGATGGGCTTTTCGGGGTTATTCCAGTTTTGGTCCTGTTGCATCTTACGACCTCACACCTGACTTTCGTGTAATTAACGCTCTCAGTAAATCGGGCAGGCTGAAGCCGTTCCGATCCCGTAATGCCAATATCGCTTGCAAAAGAAATGCCAAATGCACTTACACCAGGGTGAGGGGAGGGAGAGGGTAGTTCTACTTGTAATGTACAGGAAGTACGATGTTCCTTTGAACAAAACTTAACGTATGGAGAAAACAGACTTGTGCCAGTGCGGGAAGAGCTGGAGCAGGGAAGGGATGGGTCGGTCGGGTGCAGCAGAAAGGGAGAGAAGCAAATTGGCGTGAAAATTTGGCACGGAAAATTTTGTACCTGTTGTCTTGAAGTGTCTAATTCAGACAGGTGCTAAATTGTTCATTTCGTCTTAAGGTTTAAGCTAAAGCTACTTTTATTAAAGACAGAGAAGGATGCATAAATGTCTGAAAATTTTCCGGTGTTTTTCCTAAATTCAGCCGTTAAAAATGAATTGGAATACAACAAAAAAAAAGGCGAAATAAACGTGTTATTTTGTTCAATAGTTATTTGAAAACTATAGAAAAGGTGTGCAAAATTATTTTTCTTTTTGGGATGGTAGGTAAAATTCACGGACAATTCTTAAAAATAAATATCTCACAATGGTTCCATACGGGGAGAAGTTTTTATGTGGGACTCTGAGTTGTTTTTTCACATGTTTTCTGGCTATTTATGGAGATGCAAGGATGAAATCCTATTTTTGCTGAAGTTAGTAGCTAAACCGAATAATTTTAGCAGACTATGGGCTTCAGTTTGTTCCCCTGCATTAAAAAGGCATGGGGAGCACTGCGAACGCTTAGAAGACACAGCACGTATTTTGTTAAAGATATTGCCAGCATCCCTTTACAGTCGTTGCCCTCTCGGAGACTTTAAACTCCCCGTAGGGGTCCCAGCTCTGACAAGGATGCAGATTTCAGGGAACCGAATCCCTTTTGCCGTGATGTAACGGAGAGGTGGCACTTTCCCTTCTGCTGTACAGAAGCTGGGGAGAGCTTCAAGTGTGAGCGCTGCGGCAAAGTCTTTGCCTACAAGTACTACCGGGACAAACACCTCAAGTACACCCGCTGCGTGGACCAGGGGGACCGCAAATTCCCTTGTCACCTTTGTGACCGATCCTTTGAAAAAAGGGACAGGCTGAGGATCCATATTCTCCACGTTCACGAAAAGCACAGACCTCACAAGGTGAGCCTGCTGCCGGGTCTCTCCTCACTCACTGGCTCTTCTGAGGGGGACTTACTATTAAGTCCTTTTTTTGGTCCAGATAAGATGCTGATAACGTTTCTCCTCCTCCAGTTTCCCTGGCAGTTTCCTGGTGGGACTGCTGTGCCTGTGCAGGAAGAGCTTGTCATGTGCAGCAAAGCTTGGTTGAAGAAATTTAATGGATTTAGGTCGGGAAAATAAACCCCACAGTCTCAGAGAGAATTTTAAAAGAAACAAAATTTCTCCTGGACTTTTTGGATGTTTGCATATGGATGTTGCTCCTTTTCTTACACCGTGTGGGGGGGTTAACTTGTGTTTAAAGGTGCATGGCTTGCCCAGGATCAGGAGAGATCCGTTTCCCACACCCCACCCTTCGGTCTGAGAACCGACCACAGCCATGCCTGTGTCTGTTGGTCCAAACAGGGCTTAAAAGTTTTACATTCAGTGCGAAGCAGGTTTTCAATTGATGAAAGCAAATCTTTGAGATACTTTACTCATCTCCACTCAAACACGTTGCTCCTAGCACCAGTTTTCTCTAGCGGCACTGGGAATGGAAAATCAGACTTTTTCTAAAAGCTTGGGAAGGGTAAGTTTCTAGTGCTTGAAGTGGCACAGTTAAATCAGTCCTCAAAATTCTCCAAATACCTATTTTATGGATCATCCTACAATGTGATTTTTTTTTCAGAAAAAAATTTTATAGCTAAGATGGCATTATTACAATGTCAGAATATCTGCATGGAATTATTAGCAGATAAAAAAATATTCCATTAAATATGAGGTATTAAACACCATGTAATTCCTCTTCCTTTCCCTTGCCCTGGTAAATTTTTAAATTATTTTATTCTTTAGATGGTTTATCTTTTAAGGGAAAAAAATTAAACCTGGGGCTTGATTTATATATTTTTTAAAGTAATTTTACAGAAATTTTCAGATCTTTATTACCGAAAATCAATATTATCTGTTCTGAAGAATAACAATTTTTTATTGAAACAATTTTATCACAAATTATTTTAAATTTTGCACGGTTTTCATATATACATGTACATATGGAGGTAAATCTGTTCTTAAAACTAGGCTAAACGTCTGGGTATTTCAATTCATTGCAGCTTAAAATTACTATTGTGTTTACACATGAATACATAAATACATGTGTATATATAGATATATGTAAGAAACGTGCACATCATCCACATACTTAATTTTTCTTTTTGACCATGCTGTTACACGCTTCCTTTTAACTTTATTCCTTTTTTTCCCCCCCCAAGTGCTCTGTGTGTGGGAAGAGCTTTTCTCAATCCTCCAGCCTGAACAAACACATGAGGGTTCACTCTGGGGAGCGCCCCTACAAATGTGTCTACTGCAACAAGGTAAGGCAAAGCCCTGCCCCATCCCTCCCTCGGTCCTCTGCCGTGCTTTGTTTCTTCTCTGTTTTCTTTCAAGAAAATGCTTTGTACTTAAGTGGTAACCAGATAAGTGCATGTATATTGTGGGCAGTCGTGAGGTAAAGTGACAGGGCTGGATGAGACTGAAGAAACAGGGACTGGTCTCCATCTGCCATGGAATTTGTGGTTGGTCCCAGCTCAGTGATCTGCTGCAGAAATAAGGTCTAAGGAAGCTTGAGAGCATTTTAAATACCATCCAAAGCATGCAGCTAGATCCAACATTCCACTTTTTCATCAGCTAGGTATTTTTTGGTGTTATTGACACTCTTTCTGGATTGCAATAAACAGATTTGGTCTATAAACTGAACCTGCACGATATGAATTTGTGCATGCTTACCTGGAAATATCAGGGCTGTTAATGGGCAGGTGGGCATGGAGGTTTCACTTAAAAAGAACACAAACAGAACAATACAGCCCTGATCAAAGATGTGCTCTGCTGTCACTGTCCATCACAGCAGAGATGATTCAGGTGAGCTCTCCCTGTGAAAGTGCTGGCAGGTCTCCCAGCAGACATGTGGATGCACAGGCTGCTGCTGGGTGAGTATTGGTAGGGCTCCAGGTGCTGTGGAGTGTCCATGCAATGCAGAAGCCCCATCAGCAGTGGTAACCCGCTCCTGATTTTGTAGTGAGAGAAGATTTGTTTATGGCTGGCTGGACTAACACAAGGCTGAAATGTCCTTCTGTAAAGAATCTTACAGGAAACTCCTTTTGGCTATTAAATTTTTTTGTTTCCTCATTATCCTGAACACAATTGTAAGCAGAGTTCAGGATGAAATATCATCCTTAATCTTCTGATCACAAAAGGAGGTGGCAGAGCTTTATAGGTTGTTCTGTAAAGAGATCTCTAGGGACACTTGACCAGTCCCCATCCAGTTCTGGTTGGACTGTTGTGGATTGGATCAGATTAAACTATTAGTCCTCAGGCTGCAGGCTGCAGCTATCCTGGGACATAGCCATCGTTTCTGAGGCTGGAAAACTAGGGTCTGTTTTAATGAATCCTCACTTGCTCCTCTTACACAATTACAATTCTTCTTTTCCTCTACCACTAACAGTGTCTTTGCTTTTCCAGCTGCTTTACTGGAAAGCAGTGGTCACATACTTCCGGAACGCTGTGAGATTAAAGGAACAGTCTTGGGTCAACATCACTGTTCTCTCCCTAAAACATATTTTGGCCTTTGATATACGCCTCCAAGGACTTATGTATAGGAGTCTGTGATCTTTTTGTGCTCTAAGGTTCCTAGTGAAAAGGTAGCTGAGATGTATTGCTGTTTGCTCTGAAAACTTACTAGAGATTATTTACTCTGTGTGCTCTGCAAATAGCGAAAGGGCCTGAAATTGTCTCTCTTTGAATAAGAAAAAATGGGGAAGACACGGGCAACTTTGCAACATTCCTGTTCAAATTTTGATGAGTTTTATCCCCAAATGGAGGAGGAGTCTTTACGACTTTGCTACTCAAGTGTGTGTGTTAATGGTGGAGGAACAGGCTGGAAACTGCATGCAGAAAGAGCAGAGTATGATGGAGCAGGCAAAATGAACCAGTAAATGATGTATGGTGGACTGCATGGATGAATTTTAGCAGCTGAATCCTAAGAAAATCAAAGCGTTTAACTTTGAAAATAAAAACTGAAAGGAAAGCCTGCGTTATGTTTCCCAAACATAAGGGAGCTGCAAAGCTAATTAGGGCAGTATTGACTTCTTCTCTCTGACACATAGAAGATATTTACTGGTGTCTTTGGTCAGAAATCTTTCTCTGAGCTTCATCTATCTCCATGGACACAGCCACATCTGTATAGTAATAGCTGTTGGCTTCTGATTCCTCATTGCTGGGAGTTTTCATTCTTTTTTTCCACTTACCTGAAGATGTGAGCTATTTCAGGATTTAATTTTCAGGGTAATGTGCTTCTGATGGGGTCTGGGTTAGCTGAAGGTGGGGATTGCACGTGTGAAAGCAAATGACTTGCAACTCCATGTCCTTCCTGATGATCCCTGCCCTTTCAGGCGTTCACAGCATCCAGCATCCTGCGCACTCACATCCGCCAGCACTCGGGGGAGAAGCCCTTCAAGTGCAAGCACTGTGGCAAAGCCTTCGCCTCGCACGCGGCCCACGACAGCCACGTGCGGCGCACGCACAGCAAGGACAGGGGCTGCACGTGCTCCGTGTGTGGCCAGCACTTCCCCGAGCAGGAGGATTACAACTTCCACATGAAGATTCACGCTGCTCATTAGTCAGGAACCCCGCGGACGCGTCCTGGACCAGCTCATGCGTATATCGGTCTGCGTGTATCTGTTTGTGCGTGGCTGTGTGCACGGCGCAGGAGGTGACACCTGCAGTGGCTCTTGGGGTAGGTCTGCTCTCTGCACCCAGGGCACATGACTGAGCATAGGGGACAGGGTACACCCCGATGCCACTCTCCCTCTCCTCCCATACCCTAAATCTCTAAAGGCAGTAGGGAATTCTACCTCTCAAAACTGCTTTGTGCACAAATATCACTGTGAGGAGTGTTTCTGCGTCTCTAACACGCCATGTCTGTGGACTGCTTGGTGCAGCCTGTATCAAAGCTTGTGTGAGGGATGTTTTTATCAGGTGCAATTCTCAAAGCTGATTTAACTTGTTCGTGTTGTTTGGACACATGACCACAGGTATATGGTCTACTTACCCTTAAGCTGTCTTTTAATGTTGTTCTATTTAAATGTGAACTTCCTCAGACATACTGACTGCTGGGCCAACAGAGAGGTATTTTAAATCATTCAGCTGCTGGGAGACTGGGAGCTCCAGGACTGTGAGACCAACTCTTCCAGAGGGTGCTGGATGCTGGTTAGCCCAGAGGGAGAGAAGTGAGGTGTGGTAAGATAGATGCAGGCCTGATATCCCAGCTAGCAGGATTAGTGGAGGTTGGCTCTGTCTTCTCAAGAGTTTGGAGGACCAAACACGATAATATTCCTAAGCATCAGTGAGCCGTTGGGTGGATAATGAGCAGTCAAGTGGCCTCACAGGGGTGTTCATTGTGGACTCAGAACAGGCCAGGAGCAAGCACAATGCCAGCAGTGGGCTCTTCTTTCTGAATTTCACTGAACCTGTCTGGTCCTGGCCAGGTGAGTCTTGGCAGTGAGCCCCGATATGAGGGGTGGGTTCCTCTTCTTCCTCCTGGCTTCATGTTGGATGACTGTTATAGCGGCCCTCCCTTCCTTTGCTCAAAATATAAGATTTAAAGTATCAAACAGGTGATAGCAGGACTCCTCAGCACCTAAAACTCTGCACATGAAATTCCTTCCCCAGACTGCAGGAAAGGCTTTCCTTCCGTGAGAGGACTGGAAGATGTCATCCTCCATGTCTCACTGACCATACAAGCAAGGCAGGAGTGATTTGTGCAGGTTTATGTACTTTCAAAATTGTTAAAAATTCTTAAGAAAATGGCATTCTATATCAATGTGAAATCTTAACTAGGAGGCTTATCAAAAAGCCTGTGCTGAAGGGCTGCTGCATATAGGGAGTGCTGTAGTTGGTGTAGAAGATTTTATTATCACCGAGTGACCACCATGACTGGCAGGAGGCTGTGCATATGAGGGGGCTCACTGGGTCAATGGGACTGTGTGTTGCTTCCAGGAGGATTAATGGAAGTCCTTTCTGGAGATAGTTGATGAACACAGGTAGTTTGATATTACTGGGATGATAAAATTCTCCTTGAAGTATCCTAGGTCAGCTAAGATTAACAAGAATTTTGCACATAAAATATAAGAAAGTAACTTTTTTATTTTGTGCCAACTTCAACAGTCTCTTTAAATACAACATAGAAATACTGTATTTACTTGTACTGTAAATACTTGTACATTTAATTCTATTGTGCCGATACTGTATCCTTAACTATATTGATTTGCACTAATTTTTATAAGTTTTTTTGTATCTTAAGTTGCTCTATTCTCATGATCTTCATGGTAAAAATATTTTAAAAATATTTATTGAATTGCTTACTGGTAAACAAAATATTAAGGCCCAGCACTAGGCAGTATCTGAAATCAGCAAGTCCATTTGTATTGTATGTTTATACATGTAGATTTTAGGGTAGAATGAAAATCGTGTTCTGATTGTTGTTTTTTGCTTATATTAATACCAAATATTACCCTAATACAGCAGGAGGAGGCTAGATTTTGTACATATTGAGGGCTGAATCCCTGACCCCTAAATAGGTAAAATTCACTTCTGAGCAGAAAATTATCACAGTTCTTATGTGTATAAACCATGCTGAGGGACAGGTAGGGGAACTGAACCTCTCTTCCAGCTGCCTGCTGTTAGGAGATCCTTTTCCCCAAGCATACAAAATCCTGGCCAACAGAAACAGGAATTATATGTGTGAAGGCTTTGTTAGTTCGGTCCCTTAAAAAAAACAGGATTTGGTGAAATAAACTACCTACTAATGAAAAAAAATGTTACGACCAGGAATGGCTTTGAAGTACTGTGAAATGCCTGGTTAGCTTCCCACGTAGGTAAACTCCTTTTTCGCTCCGAATGAAGGTTGTTTATTTAAATGGTGCCTCTGTAGTGCTCTTGTGTGCATTTTCTTCTTCTTCTTCTTGAAGAAACCTCAAATGTCTTGTGCTAAAATATTTGCACCTTTCTGTAGTATTTGATGTGTTGCCTGTAAAATAGTATGTGAAGGGTTATACTTGTACTTGTGATCGAAGGTACTGGCTGTCTTGCACATTAAAATTGTATATGTAAATTTTGATGCTAATTATTGTGCAGAAAACCACGGTATGAAACGCCAGTGTGCATAAGGGAGACAGAGAAGTCCTGCAACTTTATTCGAATAAAGGCAGGGAGAGTCCACTGGGTTTTCGGAGGACGCGGCCTCCTTTTATCCTAAGCTCCCGGCCGCATCTTGCCCTCTTCCTTCCCCCATCGGCTGTGCTACAGCCTTCCCGAACCTCCTTGAACGTGTCATTTCCCCCCAAAGTTCAGAAGCTAAAACTATCTAGGTTCTGCAACAGACTTTGCGCGGACCCATTTTTCTATTACCGTAAAGTTCAAGAGTTCAAGCTGTAGTCAAATTGTCTGGGTTCTGTAACAAGTTTGCAGCTTGAGGTTGGTAGAGACATTAAGACCCATCTCAAAGACATTAACACCCTGTTGTCCTAAAGACCCTCAGACATCGAGTTGTTTATAAAGACATTAGCACCCATCTTTCCTGTTATTAATATTATTACACTTACATTCATGCAAATAATGAAAATAAGTTATTGGAGGCTACAATGTACACTAATGGGCTAGGGCTTGTTTTCTGCCAGATGCACAGAGTTGTGTGTTTGAGGTACTAGCAAATGGATGAAGGGTGTTTTCTGTGTCATTTGTAAGCCATTACAGAGTGAAACTGTCGCTTACTGAGAATTCTAGTCCTTGTCCTGCTGGGCAGCAGCTGACTGCATTAGAAGTCAAAGGCACCCAGTGTCTTGATGGATTGGGTCTTTAGTGCCCCAACAGTTCATGAAAGCTGAGGCCTTTCAGTTCTGGATTGAGTTCACTCCCACTTGCAAGCAAGATGATGGATCCGGATTGAGCACTAAAAAAAGGAATTAAACTACCTTGTAGCATTTAACTACCCTGCAGAGTCATCCTCTTCCTTTTGAATAGCGAGTCCCAGCTGTGCTGGGGCTGGGGACAGTGAGGACGGCACTTGGCTCTGCACACTTCACAGCAGGGTGGCCAGAAATGGATCAGGAGGGAGGTCAAGCTGAGCGGCCTGCCAGACCACGGCAGATTTTAGTTTCCTGCGAGGAAAATGCGCTGATTGACAGAGCAAAGAGATTGCTGTTCTTGCCAGATAGGGGTTAGGAGAGATTAAGGAATGCTCCTGTAATGTACTTGTACCCTGTGTGTGTCCGGTGAGCCGTTTTCCTCCCCAAGGATTTGCGCATTTACTTGCACCTTTTGTGGCTGTGCTCTCAGCAGCTGAGTGAATGTGCAGCTCCAGCCAGCTCAGCTGGCAGTGGGGTTTTGGATATTTATACACGCAGCTAAGAAGGGGGGAGACGGAAGGAGCATGTGTGCATGCTGCACTTTTTTATCTGGCAGGTTCCCAGAATGCCTGCATGGCACAGGAGGACACGTGCATGAAAGAGGCTGCACTGCAGGTTCAGCAGAAAAGAGAATATTTGTGACCGAGTATAAAGGCTCAGTCCTTGTGCTGCATAGCCTCGGCTGCCAGGTCTGTCCTGAGTGGGCACCGTGGTGCTCCACGCTCCTGCAGCCATTTCTGAGCTGAGGCAGCAGAAAGCAGGACATCCCTACAGTTCTCAGGAGGCTGGGCTGTGGCTTTACATGCTGTGCTAGATCCCTCTCTTCCATTTCTTGGCATCTTCAAATATAGAACAGAAGTGTTATTTTCCATGACAGTAACTACAGTAATACACCACATGCCATAGGTACCCATGTTTCTCACTCAGGTTGGCTTAAACTGGCTGTGGGCTGACGTCCCTGTCTGGGGTCACATTGTCACTGCATTCACTAAGGCATAGGATGTGTGTGCACCCTGGCTCTTCTTTCCCTTAACTAGGATTAAAAATGATCCTGCCAAGGGGAGCAGCAAGACAAGTCCCTGGGACTAATCAGTCCTGTAAAACACTAGCTGATTTTAAGTGTTCTGCATTAACTCTGTCAGAGTTTTTAAAATGTTAATAGAAAGTGATCTAAATAGAAACCGGAGTATGAGGGCAATCAACTGTTTTGTTGGTGCAGAGAGAGAGAGACTGTGAGGCTAACTCCTGAAATGCTCCTCCTGGGTGAATGACAATGGGGAGACAAAAGAGAAGGTGGTCCCAGAGCTCAGGCTTGCAAGTGTGAGAGAACAAAAGGCCTGCCCACCGACATCTGCTGCCTCTAGCATCTCCTGCATATCCCTGTTTTTCAAACACCTGGTCCCCAGTCCCTGCTCCCTGCTGTCCCTGTCCTGCTGCTCACTCTGGAGAACAGGGAGGTGGTTAACCACTGGGGGAAGGTGAAAAGCAGCAAGGATCTTAGTGAATTGAAGATAATGCCACAAACAAATATTGGTCAGTGACAAACTGTCCATTAAACAAGCGAGATCATTCACCAGAGGATCCCTGACTGGCTGTCCCCTTCTTAAGAAAGCTATTCTTCGGGTCCCCAGTCTCCTACAGGCCTTCACAGCAAGTACTGGTGTTTTTTTCACCCCTACAGACGCAGCCACTCTCACCTTCATTTCCTTTTTTCTCCTAACACACATGCCCTTGCACATTCTCCCTTCTGTCTCTCTTGAACGTGCTTAGTGCAGGGCCTCGGGCACTTGAGGGGTGTGAAGCTCTCTTTTCTCTCTGCTTTCGTTCTTTTTTTACCGTAGGTGAAACACATCCAGACTTTCAGTCTGTGTTTTTATGTGTTTGACTCAAGCTTTAAAGAGGCTTCGTCTCCACCAGTGAACGCCTTTTCTGAGAAGCCAGTCTCCTCGAAGGTTCCTGGGGTTGGGTGTTGACAGCTGGGGCTATGCAGCAGCACCAGAGGAGAGTAACAGCACTGCTGCCTCTCCTGCAGCGGCACTTGAGCAACTCTATTCCGTCTCCATCCCCAGCCAGCCACCCTGCACCAGCCTTGCTGTAGGGGCTGTCCTGAAACCCTAGCTTATCTCCACTGCAGCAGTGGCAAACCAGACTTTAACTCACAGGACTAATCTTTGTCACAGGACTAACCTCTGGCTGGCCCAGCAATTTAGTAGTGTAGAGAGCACTTTTGAATGCCTGAGTGTGAGAATGCCACACAGTCCTGCAAACTGCAGTGTTCTCAGTCTGCAAAGGAGCAGTGAGAAAATGCAATCCTCCCACTTTGACTGCAGGGACTTGAGCAGAGCCAGTAGGAGATACTTTAGTCATGAACAGAAATGCAGGAGCAAACATCCACTGGTGATGAAGGAAGGGGAAAGGGATGATTACTTGGATTATACTGGCCGAAAAGTGCAATTCACACATAATCCCTGAAGTGAATATCAAGCTGTGAGGCCCATGCTTCCTAGAGAGTAAGAGTAAGTCCATCCTCTAGCTTAATCTAAGTGGGGTCAGTGGCATTCCCTCTGGAGATGCAGAGGGTCAGTGCAGTGGTGGTGGGGTGTTGTGAAAAGTCATTCCTCAGAGAAATTTCACTTTCCCACAAGGAACACCACTGCAGTGGCCAGGGCAGGCCCACAGCAGCAGGCCAGTTGAGGGATTACCTGTATTGATTCTCTAATAGCTGTCAAGGTGGAGGGAAAGACTACTCTGCCACAAGCTTGGAGCTCTTAGCTGAGCGGGAGCATAAACACCCCATTAAAGGTTTCATTCAATAGCAATCTTTACGAAAGTAAATGGACAACAGCAGCCCCCCTGCCCCCAGTCCCTAATGCAAGAGCCATTATGGAGCAGGAAGGCAGCACACAGGAATCTGTATTTCTGTAGTATCAGTTTCACCAACAGACTCTTTTAATGAAAAGTGGATTTGGTTTTCAATTTTATTTTTTTTGTCAGGGATGTGAAAACCCCAGTGAAACAACCCAAGGGAAATCTGCTCTTTTTCTTGAGCCTCCCCCTAGAGCTTGATGTATGGCTGTTTCCCACTGATGTTCCCATCAGTAAGCAGAGAGTGGGAACATGGACTGGCAGCATCCTGCTCCTGCTGCTAACTGGAGATGGGCAAGACGGGAGCAGGAAGTGCTGGAGATGGCAGCGCTGAAGGATTCTGGTGGGACTGGGGCCTTTCCCTTCCATAAGCCATGTGCAGTGCTGGAAGAGAGGCAGCCCTGCCCCTGGAGGGCAGGATTTTACTTTTCTGGTGTGTCTGCAGCCGCCTTCTTGAAAGCTTCTTTCCTTACGCCGGCAGCCAAAGACGGCTTCACACCAGTGCCCTGAAGCCAGTGGAGCCCAGACAGGCCCCTGCTGGGTGTCTTTGCTCCACACACTGTAACAAGGCTGATTCAGAAGTTTACTTGTCAAAACGAGTTGTTCTCTCTCTCAGCTTTGGTGGACCTCCAGTCAAGAGTGGTATGAAACCTTGTATGGATATTATTGTATTTATCACAGTAGGCTCCTATTTAACCTGTGACGCTTCTTCTAAGACTTCTTTCTCTTAGTTTCAGAGCTAGAGAGATTACACACATAGTTAATGTAATACACACGAAACAAAACTCAACATCAAAAAACGTGCCATCAGAAGGGAAAATTCCTGGATAAGAGACATTTGGTTATTTGCTCAAGCATCTGGGTTCTTTACTCATCCCCCCCCACCCAGGCCCCTTCCCAAGGGTGTCCTGAGCCTTATGCTTTGGGGATTTGCGAAATGAGGGATGGAGAGGGAGCCTTTCAGGTAGGTTGTTTTTTTGAGTTTCTTTCCATCAAAGAGAGAGTTCAGATGCCAGATCTGCAGGCAGAGAGGCAACCTCAGAGAAAACCAGTGTGATCTTACCTCCTCGTGGAGAAGGTCTTTGAATTTAGGGCTAAGTTCCTTTTCTGTTTCTGTGCTGATGTGACACTGCTATCACATTGTTTACATATTTTGTTTCTACATATTGGATTTTTTAACTAGTTAGAGTAACTGGCCAAATCTATTCAGATGGTCTGTCTATCCCAGTTTAGTTGCTGATGGTTTTGCAAGTGTAAGACATGAGCAATAGGGCCTGGCATGAAAAAAACATTCTTCTTTTATGGCTTTCATTGATTTTGTCTCCTGGGAGCTGTTTTGGCCAGGATGTTGTCATGACAAAAAAAAAGTTCTATGGGAGGGCTGAAGGAGAACAGTTGTTCTTCTGAATAAGAGAAAACAATTTAATTTTGCAGAAATTCAGAAGAGAAGGAAAAGTGGTTCTTAGCATTTAAAACCTCCTCCAAAATCTGTGCAGCTTTTTGGTCTGTGGTGCTTTTCTTTAGCTATATCTGTCTGGTAGATGGATCAGTCAATTTTCTAGCAGTGATGAGGAAATAAAAAGTATTATAAAATCTTTAAAATTCTATCTTTGCATTTCTTCAATCTACGTCTTTGAGAATCATCCTTCCAGCAGCCAAATTTCATTAAGTTAGAACAATGGCAAGTTCCCTGTAATGTATAGTGATGGTCAAAGATAATGCATACTCTGTGCTTTTAATCATTGTCGTAGGAGAACCCCCACTTATTTCCATAGTACTTATGACACGAAGTATTAAACTTATATGACAATAATAAGTTATACTAGGTGGGTTAAAATCAAAATGAAGTATTCTGGATGATGAGGTTCTGTTTTATATAACTGTATGATTGTACTGATAACCCCCTCCTCTACACTGTGTAGGTATTTTCCAAGTGTATTCACCATTCTTAACAGAATATTACTGACATTTTGATTTTATTTGTGTGTCCATACACACATATATGTGCATTTGTGTCCATGTAGATATGCTCATGCATGTGTATAATGTCTGTTAAAACTTGAAAAGTCATGCAATACTGAATATTCAAGTAAACTGAATATGGAATAAATATCCAGTTTCATCACTACTTTGTATGGCATTCATGCTGCAAAAATAATGAATTTGCTAAAGAGCTGCTTTTCAAGAAATGCTGTGACATTCAAACTAGGTACTCGACACTATCAATTTTTTTCCCAGCCCTGAACTGCGACGAGCAGAAAACTTTACAGCAACGGCAGATGGCAGTCACTCTTGTCCTACTGCTGCCGACAGCTGCGGTTCCCTTGGGCCCGGTGGGATAATGCTTCATACCCTTCCCAGTCTTTATGTCACGTTAATATTTGGCATCCCTTGCCTATTTGTTTTTTACATTTCCTAAACCCTCCTGTAATAGGAAAGAGCTGATGGTGCCCAGCTGAAGTGATAAGTCCTGTGAAGCAGCTCTGCTGGTAACAGCTTTTAGCATCTGCTTTCGTGGAACCTGCTGTGCTATGTTACTATATTGGTATTGATCTGTGCCGGGTAGGTCCGTATTTGTCAAGCTTTCAAAGACATATTATCAAAGATTTCTACATGAGAGAGTAATTAAAGGTCAACCTCATAAATAGTTATAGCACCCAAGGCCAAAGGGGAGTTTTTACAGTCATTAGAAACTCGCCAGAAGTTTAACCCGCCGCAGTCTAATCGGAGGTGCCTCGGCTGCAGGTTGGTTGAGTGGTGGCCGGGGGCCCCGTGAGAGCCCGGGCAGTGCGGTGGGCTCAGCAGGCCGCTGATGAGAGCAGGCCAGCAGCTCCGCCGCCGCTCAGCCCTTCTGCGGGGACAGTCCCACATGACCATTTGCCCATCTCTTCTTGCGTCCGGGCAGATCCCTTCCTCAGCCAGCGGCTCAGCGGCGCTCGGCGGGGCTCGGCGGCATCATGTGTTGCTGTACACACAGCAGTCCCTGGGGGGCTGCGAGAAAGAGCTTTTCACCCGCTGTTTTAACTATTCTCGTGGGAGGGAGGCACGCAGCAGCCCCCTGCCCATCTCCCCACCTGCCAGCGGACAGTTAAAACTTACTTTCCTTCAGCATCAGGCTCTCTTTTCTCTTCACTGCTCGCCGTCACTCGCAGGGTATGGAGTAGAAGAAAATTAAGCAATTACACGGTTTAGTGGGTTAATGTATGGCCCTAGAAGGAGGACAAATATTTTACAAATTCAACCCATCTTTCCCTTGATAAACATGACATTTAAAGGTGTCAATGCTCGAGGCAGTCAGCTCAGTTAACTACATTCAGAGTGGTAAGGAGGTCTTTTAGTACTATTCATCACCTTAAAGACTGTGCTCTTCACACACAGTTTCATGGGTTTGGATTATTTTACATAAATCTGCAACAAATTAAGAGGTTCCTTTTTTTTTTTCCCCCAAACAGCTATAAGACTATTGCAGGCTTTCACCTGTTTCCATTCACTTAGATAGAAGTATATAATAAATTTATTCGGTTTTTTATACCCAGATCTTTAAGATTCTATCACAATCAAATATTTAATTTCCCAAAAAGAAATAGCATGTGTGTGCAGTCTATTTGTTAATTCATTTTGTATTTTATGCATTTGGTGGTAAAATATTCAATTAACTTAGAATTGCAAATGACAACCTGTCAGATATTGTCTTTTGTGACCAGCCATCTAAAACAAGGCAAAATATTTCTGAATCAGCTTGAGGAATTAGAATCTCAGGGGGTCTTGACTTGCTGAGGTGTGGGATGAAAACTCAGGATTTTTCTAACACTTTCTTTTGTATCAGGAAAACGCCAGGCTTTGCTGGCCACTGTTTTCAAATCTCTAATGTGCATTTGCAATGAAAGCATCTCCAGGTAAGGGATTTTTCTGATATTTAAGCATCATGTTCTTTTGAAGCATCACTTGGGGAGGGAGTGGCATTCTTTCACAATCGATTAATATGTTTAAAAGGAAAATGCTGACTTCCTGAACTGCAGCTCGAGAGCAGGAAGGCAGATATCACAGACACAGTCAGGACACGCTGATTGTGGTGGGCACATGGTTTTCATACAGAAACAGAGCTTGATGCTCAGCTTACCCCAGGGCCAGTAGATCACGTCTGGGAGGCAAATTATTGTGTGTGACAATAAAAAACCCTCTGTTAGGAGACTTGTCCTTGCTGATTGATGGGAGAGCACGCTAAAATCAGATTTACCAATGAATGTCACTTCAGAATTAACAAAGCTGATAGGAATGTTGCCAGCAGCAGCGTTAATTTCTCTAGGAATGGGTTTCCTCCCCTCCTCCTGGGGGCTTATTGCCTGCACTAATAGGGCCTTGGGTCTTTTCCTGATAGATGCCTGAATGTCAGGCAGCAGATTTTAGGATAATAATGACAATGATTCTGATAATGGCCGGCTCTGTAGCCTAAAGCTGGCAATGGGGAGTGTGAAAGCATCTCGGCCCAGGCAGGCACAGCACTTTCCTCACTTCCTGCTGCGAGATTATCTCCACCCTCAGGAGTTTAACCTGCTGTAGGAACAACCTTCTTTGACTGGCTCTGTTCTGACACTGGAATTGTCATGTAGGGGTATTTTAAAACGTCCCTATTGATTTCACTACAATGGCTCCTTTACAATACAATGACTCCAGTCCTGGAGTTTCTGGCCCAGCTGAGCTGGTCTAGGCAGCACCAGCTGTGTAGAGAAAGCTCTGCTCCAGGTTGGTCTCTTCCAACCTCTTTCTTGCTGTTTTCTGAGTGCCACCTTCTCCGAGGCACTGTTACAGCAGCCAGGACAAGGTGGAAACCTGCAGCAGAGGGAACATTGGAGCTATTTTGGTGACCTTCTGTTGCCCAGTGGTTTCTCTGCTGAAAGAGGGCTTTCTCAAGATACTTAAAGTGGGAGCAGGGCTGATTGTCCCTGCCAGAAACTTGGGAAAACTAGAGTAGTTATATTTTAATGTCCCAGTGTGATGCCAGTTCAAACTTTTGATCCTTAGATCTTCATAGGCTTGGGTAAAGACAGATGAGGATAGCAGTTCTTATCTTCTGAATGGGAGAAAAAAAATAAAAGAGCCACAGATTAGTTAAATTATTTTCTTTGCACTGCAGAGACTGATGCCCAAAGTAGAGCCCAAATCCATGTTAATGGACCTCAAAAATAATTACTATACAGAAGGGAGATACAAACAAGTACTTCCCGCAGCCAGCTTTGCTTCCTTCTCCCGTGGTGACATATTCTCCAAGGGAAACAGCCTCAGTGCATGGCCTCGAAGGGAGCTGCAGCAGCACATGTCCTCTCCACAGCTTGTTGGAGCCTCTGCTTTGTGTGCTCTTCAACACGTTGCTCCTCTCAGTGTATGGAGGATGTGCGGGGGAGGGGGGGGAAAGAGCAATAAAGGAACAATGTCACCAGTGCAAGTGAGCTACTCTAAATCTCAGTCTTAATCAGCAGATTAACACGTTTGTAACCACTGTTTACTAGTTCTGCATTGACTCAGTCCAAAGCAATAAAAGTTTTCCTCTTGAACATTTTGGTGTGTTTCACAGGTCCTTGTTTTTGTCCTGCTACAAATAACCTTCTTAATCCCATTCATTCCATTCCTTTTGACTTTCCATGCGCAGAGCTGGCATTTACACGTCTGATGATGCCCTTTGCTGGAACACTGTATGTGTTCCTCTGAAACCATGTTCAGAAACCTATCTAATAATCTGCTAAGATAAAGTCTCCTTCTAATGGAATTCATCAGCGTAGAGCATCTAACCCCACTGCAGCTGGTGCTCTAGTAGATGATCTGAATATCCCAGATTGCTTTCAGTTGCATGGCTGCCCCTCTTTAATGAAGTTATTTTTTTAAGGATTTTAAATATACTTGGAATTTCCTTCTCCTGCGTTGCTGAATTTTCTTTTGCACAGACTTTCTCCGTGGAGATGAAGCACTTTTTTTATTTTAAATAGTGAACAAATTGACACAACTTTGTAGCTGGTTTGTAGCTACTTAAACTTTCAAGAGTATAATTAGCACGTATATGGGAAAGATTCCAGGACAGACACAATTTTTAGAAAAAAGTCAGATGTATGAATTGCTTGAATAAAACCCTACTGTCTGCTATGTCAAATATGATTCTTAGAATTTGCTCCTTCATTAGCAAATTCTTAAAAAAGAAAAAACCCAAAATAACACCAAACCCTAATATTTATGTTGAAATTCTTATTGTCTGTTGCACCTCTTATTCTCCCGGTAATATTCAGCAGTTGCTTTGCGTATGACCTCACTCTCAAGGCCCTGACTGAGAGATAGTCGAACAACTTCCAGTGCAAAACCACTTTCCTGAGTTAAGTGTTTTCTCCACCTCAGCCACAGAAAGCAGGACGTACCATATTGCAGAATTCAGCTCTGTGTAAACATGTGTGTGTTTGTGTATTTAGAAAGGCATGTTGAAGCTGAGACAGTCAAAATGTATAAGCCATAATGAGAATGTTACATATTTTCAGGTTTGCAGTTCACCAGAGCTGCGCAAAATACACAAGATTTTGCGTTACTTGATTTAAAAGCCTAAACTTGCAATAACAGAGTAATAAATCACGTGCCTGTAGTCTGAAGTGAAGCCTGAAGTGAAATGAGCCATCACACTTTCCTTCATGTTTTGCAGTACACAGGATTTACTTTGTTAAATAGGTACATTGATAGCTTTTAATAAATAGTTTGATAGATGTGAATTGACAGCACTAAAGGTAATGTGAACACATTAATTTTCAGTCATTTTATATTTCTAATGAAGTATAAATTAAAGTCTAATGAAACTGTGATAGCAGTGTCTTTTAAGCTGTTGTAGCCAGAGTTCAGACTGCCATTCTGACTTTTATTCATTTTTATCAGTTTAACTGACTGTTTCAGTTCATGATTTTTTTTCTATCAGCAAGTCAAGGAAACTATCTCTTTATGTCCAATGTTTGTCAGACGGTGAAGATTTCTTTCGGATAAAAACACAAATTCGAGGGTTAAATCTTAGAACTGGTTTTCCATGACAGGAATTCCCAACGTCTGTGAAATTTGCCTTGGAATTTTCATGGATCAGCACAGAACTGAGAGACCATCATCTCCACATCTGAAAAATTTTACTCTTGCTTCTTTTGAAGAAGTATAGTGCTCCAGGTATGGCACTTGAGCAATTTTGCTTCTTCTGGTCATGGCACCTTTTATTTAAGGAACAGGGTGAATACTTCCAGGGTCCAGAGGATCAACTGGTTTCTCACTGATATAGGAAATCCCAACAGAAAAAAAAGAAATAAGCTGCTTTTCGAAGAATTCCCATGGGCGATCCCAGGAGGAGAGAGCTGGAGCTTTTTGTGGTCTTTTTAAAATTCACTTCATGGTTTTGAGGTTGAGGGTTTTGTTTTGCATTGGTAGTGGGTTTTCTAGACCACAGATGTCCTTGGCCACTCCTCATCAATAAACTGTTACAAAGCCCCTGCTGTACATTGCCACAATGTCTGTAAGCCAGAAAAAAAAAAAAAAA
>VZTF01002188.1:308850-350402 GCA_013397755.1 Cnemophilus loriae
AGAGGAGAGGAGCAAGTTTAAGGGAAGAGAAGGGAGTTGGGGTGGTGGGAATAATCTGGTGAGGTGGGTTGGAATCTCGATAGTTGTTGAGCCTTAGCTGCCTGAATTTCTTGACTGGTCCTGAGAAACACAAGCCTAAAGGGTCTGGACACCTGTGCACTTCTCTATAAGCTGCAAGTGCCAAGACCCCTGCAGTGACATCCCTTCCCGACACCCCTTGGTGACAGGGAACAATGGATGTAGGGCTGTGACCTGTTCCAGCATGGATGCACTGGCTGCTGCAGCCGGCCTCGCGCCTCTGTGTTTGTCCCAGGCAGGCGGCCCCTGGTGCCAAGTGCCCGTGCTGACTTTGTACGATCACTTCAGGTGCACTCTCCTTTCTTCACATGTTTGACTTCATTTTGAAGACCAAGCAAATCTGCTTAGTGTGGTTTAATGAATGAAGGGATTATTGGAAGCTGCTTAAATGCTTATCCTGACCAGTGAAGTATGCCTGCCCTTGTCCTGTGCCAGCCCTGGGAGAGCAGCCAGGTTGGGTAGTACATCCTGCCTGGCAGACCCTCAGGGTCTTCTGCTGGCAGTGGCTGGGCATGAGATTCCCCTGCAAAGCTCAGTGGCCAGTAACAAAACTGGCTTAAAATCTTCCTGCTTGGACTCATGTGTTCGTGAAACCTAGCAGCTTGGAGGAAGTGTTCTTGGTTTGGGCTAATGTGGAATTCTACTTGCACCTTAATTCTGCCAAAGTGTAAGTACCTCACACCTTCTCTAGCTGCGCAGAGCCACCTTCTAGTGAAACCAGGATATGTTGCTCACCTCCTTCTTGGAGTTCCTAAACTCTGGTAGGATTTATCAGCACTCTGCTCCTTTCTGGCTTGCACATGGGAAGCTGAGGCATAGTGAGGCTGTACAGCCTCTTTCATGCAGATGCATCTTCCTGACTCCTGGTGTTTAGCCATCAAGGCTAGGATGTTAAGCTCCTTATAAGGTTCTTCTAGGGTGACGTGACTCCAAATTCTAACAAATGAGCAGTCCCATATCTCACATATCAGTTGCTGACCTCAGCTACAGCTTGATTTCTCCTAATACCCCAGGAGAAGCTAGGAATCAAGGATTTGTAGGATGGATTTGGAGGGCTGTTAATGCAAGGAAAAACAGCAATTCTGCTTCTTCAGTAAAAGCCATCATCAGCAAAGATGAAATCTTTGTGTCTTACTTGGCACTCCCAGTGTGATGCTGGACTCAAAACTCGCTAGCACACATGGAGAAGGATTTTATATGGATACGATCAGAGGAGTTGTTCAAAACCAGATCTACCTGCACCGTACATACAGTTTTCATGGGATAGAAACTCATATACGGCTTTGCTTCACTATAACCTTGCATAATTACTACTCTGGCCTAACTCAGCAAAGACACATGAAAAACGTGATTTCATACCTTTAGGAAACTAAAGGTTTGAAGCCATTGTACCCAAATACTAGTGGCTCGTGTAAACATAGGAAATGCAGACATGAAGGAATCTTTAAAATTTTTCTTAAATTCTACTTAAGGAAATTCACCCTGAAGGTGCCATATATTTATATTTAAAGGTTCAGAGAAATAGTAACAGTTCGGGAATGGAAGTGCTTTTGTAGAGTTTCCTACTGAGTAGCAGGAAAAGTGTCTAATTCCTTATCAATCACATGGCCGAATGTGATAAGAGCCCACTTCTACCCATGTTTTGTTTTCCAAACGCTCCACAACTGGATTTGCCTGGAAGCAGCCTCTCTAATGGAAAGGATCCCTAAGAAAGAAATGTCACTCCCCATCAGCGATACTGTACACAAAGGCAGGCACTGAGAGGCTCAGGAGACACTCCTGCACTATAGAGCTGAACAATTGATCCTCGACATAGCACTATTAAGAGTCCTTGATACCCACTACCTCCAAGAAAATGTATTGTACAGAGGATTGTGGTTTGTTGTCAGTGGCCTGTGGAAAGCATAATGGAGGTACTTGTTACTATGGATTGTTTGGAAAGGCAGACATTAATGAGAACAAAAGAGCTGCTTATGTGATCAGAAAATGAAAACCCAGTGAAAACAAGAATAACAATGGCATTTAATGAGAAGCCCTTGGGTCCTCCCACACATCCTACCTGTGCAGCTCCCCTCTTGCAGACACTCTTAGCACAATACAGTCCTTTAAAGGTTTGTTATTCAGATGTGTTTGGTCTGGAAATTGTGCGGTTTTGTTTGGAGAATAAATGGTGGATATTTGGCATCCACCATCAGTCTTAGGTACTGATTCTTATCTTGAAGGCAAACCAGTTGTGCATTGCTGAGAAGTGTGTTTTGAACGGTACCCTTTACTAGCTTTGCTATTGCCAGGCCTATCTATTACGGGTGAAAGAATATTAGAGAGGTCTTTTTGTCATACTTTTATTCTGCTTTTTCTTGTACTTCTTTGCTCACAAAACCAATGTGTGTTTTTTTGGATTGTCCTGTGTAGAGAGAGGAATTGGACTCAGTGATTTTTGTGGGTCCCTTCCAACTAACGATATCCTATGATTCTCTAATTTTCCCCCCTCTAATAGTTGAAGAAAGCTAGACCGACCCAAATAACAGGCAAGAGCAGTACATTTCACAATAACGGGTAGAGATACTTTATTGTGAAATCTCTGCTGAACAGACTTTTGGAGACTTTTGGATCCCGTTTTCACTCTCAATGCTGCTGCAAGAAAATAAAAATAAAAAAAGACACAGAAGCTATGGACTGTGCAAGTTAGGTCTAACATACAATTGTAATGAATACATGTGAAATGGTGGCAATGGTCAGTCACTGAGTGGGAAAGTGGCAGCCTGAGAAATGGAGTTGCCTGACACTTCACAGCATGCCCCAGCCATGCAGAATTCTCTGCTTGCACATTCAGATCATCCTGGTGAAGGGAAAAAAAAAAGCCTGACTTCCCTTTGCCAAGCCTTTGTAAGCGTTCAGACCTCCAGTGCCAGTGTAGTGACAGAGTTGAGGACAGAGGAGCTGAGAGCCACAGAAGTGCCATCACGTCCCGCCTCTGCTTCAGCCACCCATAGTTACACTTGCGCTGACTTATCTTTGTGCTGTTTTGACCATGCTGGCAGTCACTGAGATAATCCTTCAGCACTGAAATATATCCATTGACATCCTTAAAATACAGTGGAAGGCACTGCTGGCTCTTCCTGCTTCTGGACAGGTTGAGGGAGGGCTATACAGGAGAGAGCGTGGGTCTGCCATGCCTTCCCAGAGCCATTAGCATTTTGTGCAGGAGACTGTAACTACAACACCGTGGGTACCATTTTCCACAAGAAACAGCTAAATATGTGGAAGAAGGCAGCCCAGCACAGAGGTGCCACCAATAGGCCTCCATCAGTATAAGTTTTGTTGCTGACGTGGTTCAGGTAATACAGATGGTGACAAAATGCATCCCTGAGCAAATATTTTTGCGATGGGTAGTTTTAATTTTACAGCTATGAAAAAGTAAAAGAACAGACTGTACATGGCTCTGTGTCTCCAGATAAAATTGCTATCCTTAGTTTGCCCTTCCACAGTTCGGCATCAGTGCATTATTGATTGGAATTAGGAAGTTAATAAGGTTTGGGCTAATTAATCAGATGGGTAGGGACTGGAACCGCACTGCAAGGCTTAATCAAGTCATCAAAGCTCTCAAGCCGTGAAGAAGGTAATTAAAGGAAAAGAATGCCTGTTATATAGTAACAGGAATCTAGGAGAGGACAAAAGCAAGATAGAGAAGCTCCATTTTCTTTTGCACACTTTTCTGATATAAATCAGACCAAATGACCTGGGTACAGTGCTCAGCTTCCTATCAGCAAATTAAGTTGGATGAATTTATAAATCATGTCAGAGAGGAGTTAAGTCCAGCTAGTCTAATTGACAAGAAATCTATGTCTGATTGTAGAAGCTGGGGCTTTTTACAGTATCAAGGCCTACCTCACAATCTCTTACTGCCTGGGACTGTTATCCCAAGGTTGCTAGATGTGGAATGAAGCAACATGGCTTATAAACCTATTTTTACAAAAAAAAAAAGTCTGTTAAGGCAAAATTGATTATTGTAAAAGCATTATTTTGTGGCCTATTGAGTGCTTACTACAGAAGGCCAAATCTCAAACTTTCTTTACTGAATTGCTTTGCTGAAGGTAATCTAAGCACCACAAAAACCCTTAGTGGTTTCATTAAAAAGCAGGTTTTATAGCCTTTCTGGCTGTATTTTGCAGCTCATCTCACATTAAAGAAAATTCAGACAAGAGTTTGATTTTTTTTAAAAGGCCATAGAAGCAATAATTACTAATGGCGTAAAAATAGCACATTTTTAGTGACTGATGGGTCTAACGTTTTGTGACAACTCGCCACAGTGAGATGAAGTAGCAGGTCACTGACATCCAGTGACAATTTATGTGTAATTTTACGGGAAATTTCAGAAAAAAGTATTTCTGTAACTCATGGTTAGTTTCATCCTCTTTTCAAAACCAAAATACTCACATTTTAAAGCTTTTATTATAAAAAGAAATAAAATAATATTTTTGAGGAAAATTCAGATAAGTATTTAAAGAAAACTACACTAAAGAATTGAGTGTAATGAAGGAATAGATGAATTTTCATAAGCTGACATTCTCATCCTATGTTCTCACCTGAGGAGACTTTGATTTAAAAGTGCCTAGCAAACAAAAAAAAAATCCAAACCAAAACCCTCAAAAACACTGCAGTAAAACATTTATAACATGGAAAAATGATAAAGGTTACTGCCCTGGAAAGTATGTATAGACTAAGTACGCTTCAATAATGAAGAAATGACCTTTAAATATGCATTTTGGAATAGAACAGTTTAAGAAATTAAGTTCTGTTTGTGTAGCTCTATATAAACATAAGTTTAATAATTAGGGCCTGACATGTGGCATTCAGATGTTAGTTTTTTTGTCTATTTTATTTTCAGCTTTGGAGAGAGACTAAATCAGATTGAACCTGCTTCTGCAGTCGGGGATTAAATCCATGTGTTTAAATGATATTGACTTATAAATTCAGCCTGCAGTGAGCATTTTGTGTATTAAGGAAAAGTACTCAGGTAATTTTTCCTATGTTTTTAGATGGAACTGAAAAGGAAAAATGCTAGAGCTGTGGTGCATGTGTCAGGTTTTGGATTTAAGTTCTGTGTTTTGATGAACAGTTGAGAGTCACGAGCACAGGCTTGTCCATTAGAAAGAAAGGAAGCCCTCTGCTCATGCCAAAACCTGTCATGTGTCCCGTAGCCAGGTTTGGTGGTGCCTTGTGCAATCATTCACTAATGAACCATGACTTCATCATGTCAGCAAACAGTGCACAGTGTCTCACATCCAGATTTTGAACCTGGACCAAACCGTATCAGTTTGGATGGGCTTTATCAGGATGATATTGAAATGTGTCTTTCTAATATTTGTTGCCTTTAAAATAAAATGAGCCTGTTAATGCACAGTCACTGGTGTTGGGAATAAAATATTACTGAAACCAAAAAGGAAAATCCAGTTATCTTTAATGTCTGTCTGTAAAGAGGATACTCCCTTTAAAGACCTCCCTCTGTTCTACACATGTACATTTAGGTGCATTTCTAATCCTATTTGCCTTGGAAAACCACAGTAAGAACCACAGAGTAAAAGTGGTTTTAGAGATACATACTGGAAAATATGACTAAAAATGAAGCCATCTTTACATACATTGCTGACTAACACTTTGGAGAAAGTCTGCAGAAAATGACATCAGCTCTGCTGATCAATATTTTGGAAAAAGGCTGTAAGAAATATAAAAATTTAACTGGCTAACGTTTTGGTGGAAATATAGGAAATATATCAATATCTCTTTCATGTGAAATCATACATCTTTCATGAAGCATCCTTGATACGCTTCAAAGGTATGAAAAAAAGGAAGAAAAGCCTATATTTTTATAAATTCAAACAAATGCGATTTGTTTGAAATAACTGAGGTTTCCTTCACATATAAGCAGAACAAGGTCGTAAGATCATTTTCATCTTTCTTGGGAACTAATAAATTAATATTAGTAGTGGTTCAGACCTAAGGTAAAAGAAATTGTATCTCTGAATGGTCATTTCTCCACGCTTAGTGAAAATATGAAAACAGACATAGAAAACTACTACTTCTGATACTTCCTCAAGTTTCCTGTCACCTTTATTTTAAGGATTTCATGCGGTGAGTTTGCATTTGGCTTTTTTGTTACCACGCTCCTTGAAGGAATTTTTCTAGTGTGAGTTTATCAAGTTGTTTTTCGAGCAGCTTTTACTACTGCCCTAAAAAACTCCACCACAGCAATAAATGTAATTATACTCTGTGGGCAGGGTTCTTCTTTTTACTGCTTTTTAAACTTGCTCCTTAACAATTTCATTTTAAAATAAACAGAATAATATACTTCAGACGACACTTGCTACAGAGGTGTAATCCCAAGGTTTACGTGACTGGCTTTAAAATTAACCAAATTTCACTTCATCAAATTTCACATCACCGAGGGACGGACAGCGGGTGCCCATATCTTTGTCTCCACAGCAACAAAGTAGCTGTTTATCAGCTGTAAATGACGGTGTAATTAACAGCACAGGTTTCCACCCGCACTGGGAAGCAAAATGTTGCAATTGCAAGTAGGTAATTCCTTTGCAGTGTGCCAGGGCCCTCCCGGCCTTACGAAGCCATAACTTTGGGAGTTCACACTCAGGTTTCATTCATTAGGACTCTGATGGGTTTGGTAGCAGAACCACTCACCTTTCCTGCTTGGATGTCAGCTTCCCAAGGACTTGACATCTACTGGCTCGTCTTTTGTGGATCACTGAACAGCTGGCAGCTGGTGCCACAATGAGTTACATTCTAGACATCAGTAATACAGAACTGAAAACCTCAACAAACATTAGCAGTCTCTGAATAATCCAGTTATTTCACCAATTGGTGAGTAACCCTAATGTACATAATCTTCACCTAAACAACCTCTCAGGTAGGGCCAAACCCTCCTTGCACGCACTTTCACCTGCTCATTTGAGGGAAAACTCCAACTGATTTAGTGAGGATTTCACTAGTACAAAGACTGGAGGCAGAGTGAAGGTGTTTTGAATTTCAGCCTGCATATAGAGAGGGTGATGCCCATACGTTCGTTCTGCCCGGTATGAAGGATGTATGGCCTAACGCAAAACCATTGCTCAAGGACTTGCAGAAAAGAAAACGGGCATGTGAGGAAGCATTAAGCTCCGAGAACACCAGCGGGATTTGCATTAGCCAGGTTTATAGTAAAGATGACCAATAGGTGTTTGCAGTTTGAATTGATCTAAAGGCATAAAAAGCGAATACCTCAATCATGAACGTGATCGCTATTGCTGGAAGTGTGCAGGGTCTATAGGCAGCTGATACACGAACGTGAGCCCTGACACCGTCGTCCATCATTAATGCTGAGTTTGTCACAGTAACACCAATAATTGCTGCAGTCTCAGGCAGACAGGGCTCAGCGGCGTGAGCTAGGAGAACAGGAAACTTGGAACAGTGAGAAGCAGAGATGTTTGACATCAAGCAGACTTTTAAGAGAATCACAGAATCAGAGAACAATAGAATCATAGAATCATAGAATGGTGTGAGTTGGAAGGGACCTTTAAAGGTCATCTAGTTCCAAACCCCCTGCAATGAGCAGGGACATTAGACCATGTTAATCATTCTTTGCCAAAGTAGTTTGAGAGTTAGCCTTTCAAAATTATAACCAGTTACTTCTTTCTTTGTTGCTCTGGAAATATCCAGCCCTCATAGCATGGGGTTAAGGTTTTTTCCTGTTCATGCCTAGGTTAATGATGGTATTTGGTTCTTCTTCCCAGTTTCCTTCATAGAGAGAGCTATCATCTAAGTGATCTGTGAAAGACCATAGCCAGTTTTAATAGGGCAGTTGGTAATGAAGTAAAAATTTATTTTGAAGTAATAATTTATATTGTATTGGAAAGACTTTTATACTTAAATATGTAAGAAAATAGGTCTATTATCTTCAGTATTAATTGGTTTTTTAGAATCACTGGGCTTCTAACAGAGTGGAAACTGAAATCTTTCACTGAGTCACTGAGAGTTGGGTAAATATCCCTCTTGTTTGTGGAATGAGGACATAATCCATTTAATCCTTCATCTGAGATAGGTCAGTTACCTGAGCTGATACCACCTGATATTTCTCTGGAGGTGCCAGTAGCAGAATAGCTTTGTGCTGGGTCCTTGACAAGATGGTTTTCACTTAAAGAAGTGTATTAACTGCTCCACTGTCTCTTCCATTGCTTCAAGCAACAGAAGCAATGACTGCAGTAACAGTGGTTGCTTGAACGACCTTCAGGAAACTAACTATTTTTAATTTCAGTATAAGTATTAGCACTACTGTCAGTATGATATTCCAGGGCTGATATGGACTTTGCAGTTTCATGAAAAAACTTCATTTTCTTTAATAAGAAAAATGTTCATCTCTTAAATTCTTGATAGTTGGAGAATATAATTTTGTTAAAGCATCTGATCACACTTATGTATTACTCCTCACGCTACTTTCCCTTGAGGGAACAATGATATAGTCTCTTATTCAGTCTCTTTATTCAAAATGCTTTAGGCAAAGACACCTTAGTGACTAGAGAGCAACTCTCTTCCTGGCTATCTGACAGGTAAAAGAAGATCTACATTACTTAAGCAGTGCTATTGTCCATCAGTAAAACAAGGTACTTGTGCTCCTAGATGGCCACGTGTAAATGTTGCAGTGTTGTACCTTATGAGTCATTCTTCCCAAATCCAATGCTTCGTGTTAAAAAATTGGGTTCACATCACCTAGACTCAGAGTGTAGGTTTGAAGGATCACTCCACTGACTTACAGTAAACCAGGGTTGTGGCAGGATCATGGAACTGACTTTTTTGAAGTCAGTATAATGAAAACCTGTACTTGGCTCACATGCTCCAAGTTAGAAGTTAAACTTCCACTGCTGTAGGCTGGACAAGACATAAAGTTAGTCTTGACTAATTATGGGATTTACATCTTCATCGTTTTTATCATGTATTAAAGTTCTGTTTCCTACCAGTCATTATTTGTTGTATGTTGATATCATGTAATAAATTTGCACATTGTCATTATCTCATCTCTAAGAATTGTGTTTTTTAACAAAGTTTAACAGTAAATCACTTAGAACTGAGAAACTTAAAACAGTTTGAAATGCTGTGATTTGTCACAGCACTCAATTTTGTAAAAGATGGGGTGAAGGGACAGATAAGCTAATATGCTCAGCAGGAGCCAGACTTATCAGAGGGATGTTTTGCCATTTAGTGTAGTTTGATCAAATAAACAGTAAGAATAGAAGAGAGGAAGGGAAACAAGCCAACAAATAAACAAACAAGATTTAATTTAACTCACCATTTCTGCTTTGGAAATGTTATTTTCTGCAGATTGCTTCAACTGCATTGAGAAGACCTAGCAGTCTGTCCGGAACATTTATTATTTAGTATAGTTCTCATAGTTAGCACATTTTAAAGTGCCACAGAAAGGGGGTTCCCTTAGGGTTGAGAATGGTGTGCCAATAGTATGCAGGGCAAAGCTAGTTATGTCTGAAAGATCTCTGCTTGAAGGTTAGCATTGTGTGACAGGAGATGGACAAATACTCAGATAACTTTTTCCCCTGTGGGAATGACTGTAAGGCTGTTGTTGAAGCAGTGCTAGCGGAAAAGAAAAGGAGAAAAAGTGTTTAGACTTTTCCTGTGTATAACCTTTTTCCTGTTTTGTATTCAACTGTAATACTAAGTGAGTTTATGCATTACGGTGTAGTAGGACATTTATTATGTGGTGGTCACTTCTAAAGATAAATCCTTCATCTTTTGGAATTGATGCTTATTAATGTTGGCCTAATTATGATCTTAAGCTGTCACTCATTTATTATTTATCTTCAGACCCTTAAACCTGCTTCTCTATCCATTTAAAAAAACAAAAGGCCACTCTGGAGGATTCGCTTGGTCTAAAACACATGCAAATTTCCAAGCTGCAGATGGCTTTGAGTATTACTATCCAGCAATATCTCCTATTTGTAAAAGAGGCTGGCTTGTTGTATTAAGTGGAAGTTTTGCTGAGTCTCTTGAGAACAGGCAAGCACAAGGTTTATTACACTGACTGCATCAAACCCCTTTTTCTTTCCTGCTACAGTATTCCTGCTGCTGAATAAGTCATAGTGCTGGCTTATGGGTACTTTCTTATTAGTTTTTAAAGCAATTTTTAATTTGCCTAATGTTGAAAAAATCAGGTCAGTTCTCCAGTGTCATGCAGACGATGTGCCAGTGAGCAGCCACATTAGATCAGCTAAGGGAGCAGCGTAACACTGAGTAGGAGCTGGAATGAGTGGAGAAGAGGGGGATATCTTATATGGTCACATTTCTTCCCTTTCAGTGATGTGGAATCATGGACATTTGTGCCAATTGTTTGTGGGTTCCAATTTACCACTGCTGTTGGAGATTTACTTTATCAGACATATGAACCAAACAAGCTGGATTTCAAAGCTAGCACAGAGCACGTTCCATTCACATTGCCAGCGTTCAGCTATGGTTGTTTGTGGAAATGGCAAAAATTACATTTGGAAATGAGTTCCTAAAAGGCTGCATTTAGGATACGTTGGGAGCTTTATAAATGTGTTGTTCAGTTCTCAGTATCATGGGAAGATGTACCACTGAAAGACGTCATTCTTGAAAACCAGAGGTTGCAGGAACTGAGACTTTAACTTTGTTGGAACATAGTGCAAAGTGCTGTATTTTCCAGTGTTACCCATTTTAACATATTCTGAAGGATTTTGTGCATCATTTAAAAATATGTATGTGTATATATATACATATACTTATATTCATACATTTCACTGCTTATTTTTAGTATCATGGTGTACTTTGCTTCTCAAGTTTCCTTTGAACATGATCTAAAATCCACTTTATGGACAGTTTTAAGGGGTAGGAAATACTGCATTTCTGTTTAATTTCAGAAGGATGAGACAGACCCTCCTGGAACCTACATGCCTTGGCTGCAGAGCTGGCTGGCTCACCAGAGTTGAGTCAAGATGTAAATAACAAAAATGGTTGGACCAGTACGGGGAATTAAGCAAATTTCTGAAAATTCACCCACACTGGACAGAAATGCACAGTGGAATCAATTGCTTTTACTTGCTTCTTCTAAATTTGTGGTAGTTTTAGACTTTGCAGGGTTACTTGCTCTTTACAGGTTAGAAAATATCTCTGACACCAAACCAATGTGATCTTCATGGGGATTTGTCACTTTGCTTTCCAGATTAGGGGTATCTGTAATAAAGGCTGGATAAAATCCCCAAAAATCTCTACTATGGAAAATTGCTAAGCAATGTTTCTTCCCAGCCTTCTTTTCCTCAGTGCGGTGAAACCAAGTATTTTTAAAATAATTAAAGAAACCAAAATCTAGTTTCCTTCCCCTCAAAAAAAAGAAGCAAACATAGTCAAGAGAGATGTCAAGATGTGATATGATCACTAAACGCACACGAAGTGAACTAAGGGTTACTTGCTACCAAAAAAAACCAATTTCGCCCCTTCATTCCTGATTGTGCTCTGCTTTCTTTGTGCTGATACTGATGATTCTTGGATTCCCTACAAAGAGACAATTTAGAGAGCAGAAATTTTTGTAGACTTAGTATTCACCCATAAATATCGAGCCAAGAAAATGTCCCTGATGGAGCATATAAGAGGGAATTTTGTGAAAAAGTCTGCTCAGAAGCTACATGAATAGCAACCAGATGTTTGACAAACCTATTTGTATTATGAAATAACACAGTCTTTCTCACACAGCAATCAACGGTTTATTTATTCGAAGGGGAAAGCCCTTGGAGGAGATTGAGGAAAATTCCCTTCCTCTTGCAGTAGCCCAGGGCTAGTGCAAAGCTGGGACAGAGGAAGAATAGGTCTTCAACATCCCAGTCAAGTGTCCTAATCACTGATCTATTCCTTAGTCTGGGCTGTAGATGTCTCTCCAAATTTCTGTGCTAGAGAGTCCTTTCCTGCTGAGAATTTCCTGGAGGGGGGTACATTCCCAGGTAATGACTCCAACTCCACAAATTAGCATGAGGTTTAAGAAACAAAGCAAAACAAGAAATTCAAAAGTTTGGTTAGAAAATTCCTCAGTGCTCGCCAGTTGAGACCAGTGTTTTTTGTAAAGATATTTGGCAGCTGCTGAAAGGTTGCAGTAATGTCTCTGACCATACAACATCAGCTGGAGAAGCCAGGCAAAAGGAGGGTAATTGGTGCTGTGCAGAAATAACCCAGCCTCAAAACACCTTGACTCTCTTCTCCTGCACATATAAATGGCACAAAAATTGTACTGGAAGGTGAGAACCTTGCACCGATCAATTAATCCTTGACCCATTTGCTTCTCTAGGTGGTTCTTTGGGGACTGACAAATAATGGATCCAATATTTGGATGCAATCAACACTGACATTATGAGAGTTAATAAAACTCATTATCGTCTCGCTGTTTGCAACCCATGGCGAGGGAAAGGATGGTAATTTAACGTTGGTTTAATTAACTAACATTCTAAGTAGCCATAAGCTTGTGCCTCCAGTTAATGTATTAAAAATGGAAACAAAACTCGAAGTTGTTTGTAAAGCAAAAAGCTTCAAAATTATGCTACTTGCCAAGCAACTAAAATTATGATGTTTCTCTATTTTTGAGAGCTTGCCTTCGGGAGATTATTTTAATTTCACTCTCTTTTTTTCTCTTTTATGTAATAAAATAATGGAACATTATTTATCTAATGTAGAAACCATATGAAATGTTTATTAACTGTTCTGTTATGAGTGAAATGTGTACATGAGCAGAGATTTCAGACATCTGGCTTCTAATCAGTAAGGAACAAAATGAAACAAGCAAATGGCTCAGGAATTACACATGGGTGCAGGTAGGTTTGCATATAACTGCAAGAGAAAACTCTGCTCCTGCTGGATTTGAAAGCAGAGGAAAGGCTTTTTAGTATCTGTAGCTGCAGGATGAAGGATCTGTATCTGACTGTGCTAGACACCCTGTGCAAACATTCACCTAAACTTTAACCACTGCAAGCTAAGTACCTGCAATGAGTTAATCGTGTATGTCCTTCTTGCAAGTAGCCACTGTGGACATCCTCTTGTCCCACCTGGTTTACACGCCTTCTTGGGGTGGGAGGAATTTCTCTGTGAAGGTGCCTATTCTGTCTCCACTGGCTGTGGAGGGAGTCCAGGAGAGTGGGTCAGACTAAAGAAAGGCTTATCTGTTGGGTGGCTAAACCAAGGCAATTCCCAGCCTTGTGGAGATGGGATTACTGCAACTACTGATTAAACCTGGGGCTCTGAGTAAGAAAGCTAAACCAGCAGCTTTCTTTACTGTCTGTCATAGTGCAAAGTCTGCAAGCAAATCTTCATTTTCTGCAGGTTTTGTCCGGAGAAAGGCTCTTGGTCTATAGTCGCCTCGCTGTGCATTCAAACTGACGGAGGATTATTGCTCCCTTGGGTCATTATTTTGCACTTGTGAAAATACACAAATTACATTGCATAAATTCTGCTGCTAAAGCAGTGTACTCAGCTGTGGGTTTCAGCACTGCCCTTCCCCTTAGAGACCAGAAAGTACTGGCTGGGGTGACTGTCATGACGGAACGGTTGTTCCCCCCAGCACATCACTCCAGCACAGCCACTCCAACACCTTACTTACAGATATATTACCACAATAGTGGCAATATAGTAACACAGGCATTTTCAGAACAGATTATGTTAGATGAACACAAGGCATCTTATGCACACAACCACTGTATAACTATAAATAATAAAAATATAAAAAACATATTAAAAACTTGGGTGGCATTAGACATTCAAAAGTTATCGGGACAGCATGTTTTAAAAAGCTGCTGCCTCCTAAATGAAGGTGTTAACTTTTAAGATACCCAGCTTCTGGACTGCAACAACACAGGAACACGTGATTATTCTAGCTGTGTATTTCAGCTGAAAACATGGCAATTCTTACCTGGGCTGACATAATTTAAACTGTTCCAGGCAGATATTTTGTCTTTCTGGCCATATCCTCTCTCTGGATAAGTGTGACTTTTTAATTTCAAACATCTCTTCTACTAAGGCCAGCCCAGTACTCAACATTTGGCAACGTCAGTGGGTGCCATGCCTTAGCAAATTTTGTCCTAAAGACACTATCACAGAAATCCTGCCAAGGCTCCTAAGAGGTGTGGAACTGCCTTGGTGATTCATTACATCAGCTAGCTGCACTTAGAGCTATGAGTTAAATCACTGGGAAATGAAAAGTCAGCCTCATTTCAGTGACTTCAGTATGTCTGCAGAGATTTAAACCAGAGTATCGCACCCACTGCAGATTAGATATCCGTGTGTTATTTATAAGCACAAATACACAGTTGTTTGTAAATGAGTCTTTGCGAACTTTGGTTTTGCATTAAAAACACACTTTGCAGTCCATTCTGCCCTTGGATCACCTGTCACTGTCTCCCTGCCTTCCCCGCGGCATTTCTGATCCATTCATTGATAAACACCTCACGGACATCGGGGAAGAGGTTTATCCCTTGGCAAGTACGAACTCTTTATTTACACTGTCTGCTGATAGGGCTGCATATCACGTGGAGCCTTTTGATACTTCCATAGCACAGGAAGTCTCAGTACCGATACTTTACAGTACCAGTAAAAAAATTCTTTACTCGTATGTGCATTAGCGATGGATATAATGCATTAGACTGAAACTGGCAACGAAGCTGAAATCCAGTTGAGGTCAGTCCTTTTTATGTGTTGTTTCTGTTTAAGGGCTTTAAGACACTGCCAATCACCTCTAATTGCTCTAAACAGTCTGCATTAAGTGTGATTACCCTGTTGAATTCCCACTGTTGTTAGGGTCTTTATTTTAGCAAAAAGTCTAAGCACTTATCAGATCTTCCTAACAAAACACTTTAGCTGCAGCCCAATACCTTAACCCTGCTGTGCTATTGTCTATTTTCAACTACATCCTGTGTCTAACTATGCCATCTTTGATGGATCTATGTAAATAAGGACTGAAAAGCCCCAGTGAAACCTTTTGTTAAGTAAATACGGAAATTCAAATAAGGACGCAACAGAAATGATTGCATCATAAAGCTTGTGTACAGCCCAGATTTCTCCAATATTCGTATATAAATGTCAATGACACAAATTTTTGGTCACACAGGCTTTTGCAATCTAGCTCTTCCAAGAGCTGGAAGATATGGTCGAACAATAATACAGAAATACAATTATAAATGACAGGACTGTATTTTAAATACAGAGGAAGGGCGAGCGTATACAGAGATCTTGTTTATTTAAAATTTTTCTGATGAATCAAAAGATGCAAAATCCTGGGGTAGAATACTGCACTTCACAAGGTCTTAATTGATTTCTCCTGAGGCACTGTACTCTGGTAAATGTTTGCATTACCATCGTCAAATTTGGGAAAATAAAACAGGCAAGCCTGAGCTTGCAAACTTGGTCAAGATAAGCACAAACAAGACTACAGAAGCTTCAAGTTCATCTACAGCAGTGTTCTAATTTAGGGATCAAGGTTTCCTACCCTGACTCCCACAATTAGAGAAAAGCTGATTTTAAATCCACTCATATGAATGTAACAATCGTGGTAGGAGAAATTAGACACAGGTTATAGATACTCCTCTTTCTTTTCATAGGTGCTCTGCTTTACTTGCTGTCAAAGCCAGTTTGGGAAGCTCCTGCCTTGTGTGATTTTGGAATTCCTCCTCATGGTGATTTTGTTCACAGCATTGCCCCTCGGTGTTGCATTAGTATGCTATGGCAGGCTCTAACCTGCAGCACTGGAAGCAAATTATGTGAAGTCAAGAGGGATGAAAAAATGAGAACCAGAAACTTCTCAAGACCTTTTTGCCCCAGAGAAAATGGCAGTATAACTGCATTCCCAGTTTCATATTAATTGTGTAACTGCTCTCGCCATCCATTCCTTCTCTGCTGTCATCCTCTGCCTTCAGGGGCAGAAGTTCCAGTATGGAAGAACCTGAAGAGTCTCTAGGACAACACCATGGTTTGTCAAATCCCTTAGCTATGGATAACTGCCTTAGCTTAGACCACTGCTGAAACAAATGAATGAGAACTCAGTGTTGTGTTAGCTTAGACCACTGGTGTAATCAACAGATGGTAAACTCAAAGTTGCCCTGGGTATTTGGTGGCTCCTGCTGGACTCCCTGGATATCAACATCTGCACTGGCTAGTTCAAAGGTAAAGGTCTATGCATGTGGCTGAAGCCACAATTCTGATTGAAACACAGACTTATCCTTAGAAAGGAAGTGTACTGGAGCTCATATTTTTCAGTTTCACATTTTTAATGGAACGGGTTTGCTTCTTTAATTGCTTATCTCAGATTGTGTCTCTCTCATCTAATTTATCTACTGCTCATCTCTAATTTAATTCTACCCACTTACAGTAGGATCTTCCTGCTTCCATTGAGAGCAGGACCTCACTGGCTGTTCACCAGGAGGCCACAAGCTCTCTCCAGGTTCTGAGGAGTTTGATTCTGACTTGTCTCATAGCCTTTTTCCCCATCAAAATATTTAATGTAGGGTTGCAAGCCTTTACCCCACGACTAAGAAATCATCTGCCTATTTAATTTTTGAAAAAGTGCATGTGGACACTTTACTAATGCTCCTGATCAAAATTAGAGAAGAGTTTCATTTCACAGTAGAAATGTTTCCCTCAAAGGACTTCAGTCCTCTGTGCTCATTGCAAAAAAAAGAAAAAAAAAGAATAAAAAAGAAAAAAAAGTGTATATATATATATGTAAGTAAGAAATGATGAGAAAAAAGCCTGTTTTATTTTGACATTTAAAAGATACATTGCAAGTATTCTCATGGTATACTGCATTGTTTTGGTCTCAAACTCAGCAGTGAGTGGCTATAATCTATTTTAAACGTGCTATCAGTTAAGATACTCTTTGGCTTCTTATAGTGAGTAGATTAGCACCTTATAAATCAGTACAGGAACCAGAGCTGGCCTAAAGGTATTGGGAAAACACAATGCTTGAGTGTCCCCTGTCCCAGAGACCTTTCAATGCAAATGGATGAGATAAGTGCACAGGGAGAAAAAGGAAATCATGAGACAGCAGCTAGCTGCGGGATGACAGCAAACATTGTTAGGTACAGTGGCTTGGAGGGAGCAAAGCAGAGGAAAAGAAAATGAAGGAGTGAAAGAAAGAGGATTAGAACAAAGAGGCGATGAGCTGAGCGAGGTAAAAATATGCACACAGTTGAAAATATGCACATCCATATGTCTCTGCATGCTTTGGCTGCTTTTGTGATTCCTTCTACTGCCTGAATTGTGCAATATGAGTAAGATGCATCGTATTTTCTATAGCTTGTAAAGTGGGTGTAGGAGTCCATGAATGCTCTTTTTTACCTTCCTTCTCCCAGTAGTCCTTCCTTTGGCTTTTTATGTTCCCCCAGGAAGTACCTATCTGTTGGTATTTGGCCACAGCCCTTCTTCAGAAAGTTGTGCCTGCTCACATGGCAGCACCTTGTGTAGTCTGCATGATACCTCTGATACTATTTCTTCTTCTTATATTAAGCTATATTATACATTCAGTTTTTTGTAAAAATATTAAAAATGCACTATTTGATAGCTTTACAAAGCTAAGACATATTTAGTCTTTCAGTTCTTTCAATGATTACATTGCTGTAATCACATTTCTAGAAGGACTGGCATAGACACTAACTTACTTTGTGTTGGGACACCGAGTTCCTTTATTGCCTGGGCATTAAATCCTGCATGAAATCAGGTGTCATCCATTCATATGGAAGCAGAAACATTCATTCCTAGAGAATCTGCCCCATGTCATGCTCAGGCAGTTGTTGGCTACAACAACCCAAATTGTCCTTCTATAACTTCTTACTTCTTGTCTTTTATGGTTGGACAGCTATTGTGGTGGGCTCATGGTTTGAGAATGGACTGCACAGCTTCCAACTTGAGCATGCAGTCATATCACTAGCATTTAAAAATTAAGATGCTTTCCTGTCTCTTGGGAGGCAGGTAATATTTTCAGAGTAAGAGGTACTACACAAGGCCTTATTCACAGGAGCCTTCTGGGTATTTTTACTACACTAAGGATTTCTGACCATGCGGGGCAAATGCTCCTTTGAGGTTCTCCTTTTGTGTTGGTGCTCATCAAAAACAGACATGCAGGACACACCCTTTTAAAAATTATTTCAGGGCCTGCAGTAATTTGGAGGTCAGGGATGACTTTAAAAGCTGATTAGTTCTTCTGAATGCCCTCATTCTCTCTACGAGATCATAAGTGTACGGAATTTTCTTTTGGCACCCCTGACACCTCTTGGCACAGCTTAGTGATCTATTGCTCTCATTTCACAGAGAATCTCAGCCCTATGCTAGCACCTGCAGTCATGAAAGAGAAAATAACATTATGTGTTATGATGCTTCTTCCCTGTTTTGCCCTGTTGTTACTCTGTGATATGGCAGGAACTGAAACAGAAGTTGCAAGCTCTGAGTGATGTGCTTAATAAACACTTAGTGTGAATTCATAAGCAGTCCCTGGAGCAACGGTACCATCAGGAGGAGTAAGAGGTGAGTACACAGTTATGATCTCTTCCACCTGAATTGCAACAATAGCGACTAATTCTAGAAATGAAGTGCAGTTACTTGCTATTCACCAAGAGAGCTCACAGTCTTTTAAAATACACCCTGAAGTTACCATGACTTAAAACTATGTGATGGACTATAATCTGCCATTTTCTTAGGTTGTAGTTGTCGAATGTGGCCACTAAAGTTTTAAAGTAGCTGTTAACTATTAGTTACAGGTATTTATATTCATATATATATATGAACATATATTTATATGAATGACCAGCTCTCTTTCTCCCTCCCCAGTTCAACCTCGCTAAAAAATATCTTCCACAAAAGTAGCTACTAAATAATTAAAAATTAAAGACCCACCACAAATTATGACAACTCAGGTGCAAAGATTGTCCACAGAGGCAGTACTATGGAATGTAATTATTCTCATTAAATTTAGAAAGGATAATTATTATTTAAGCATCCTTGTCTAGTAGAAGGTGTCCCTGCCCATGGTGGGGGATTGGAACTAGATGATCTTTAAGGTCCGTTCCAAACAAAACCTTTCTATGATTCTATGATTAACTAAATGTATGATGCTAGACTTGCAGACCTTTTTGAACCACTAAGCCTAGTTTTCCTTTTATTTTCCCAAAAGCCAACAACTCTTACAGACTCCAAACATAAAATATCCAACTAGTTGATCAACAGGATTTTATCTTTCTGTCCATGTCTGTCTGGAAAAGGTGTGTGCAGCTTAGTGTGTTTCCAAGGCCTTGCATGCAGCTGGAAGTGGCAGAAGAACCCCAAGAAGGATGCACATTTCCCTTTCCTTGGTATGTGCTACAACATAATGGCTCAGTAGCCTCAACATAGCTTGGGTTGACTGTTTTGGATACTGCTCAGTGTTCAGAATAATATCAATAACTGTAAGAAGTTTGACTTGTCTCTTTGACTTTCTATGACTGTGCCATGGGGCAACACGGCTCCTCATGCCACCAGGCCACTACTGGCAGCACTTTGAACTGGATGATTAACAAAGGTCTTTAGCAGAGATTAAACTGGCTTACAAAACTGACTTTGAGTTGAAATGTGTAGTATAACTAGATTTTTCTTTGAAAACACCTATTTTACTACCAAGCATATTAAAGCTTTCTCTGAATTTTGTGAGAATTAATGGCTAGACCTTTGGGGGGTTTTAACCTGTCTTATTAAAAGCAGTAGTTAATGTGTCCCTTGCCTTTTCAGAATTTTCAATGATGGCATTAGATGACATGCCATTTCAACCAAAATCCTATTTCTTCTGCTTAAATTTCAGCACAGAGATTTACGTGTATCAAGAACAGTGGATATCAAAGGCTGGCTCACTCTCTGGTGCTAAAACTGTGGAAAAAAAATCATCCCTGGCTGAAAATATACTGTGTCATGCTGAAAATGCGAAATGATCCTTCAGACTTTGCTGAGAAACATTATCTATTCAATTAATGGACCATAAAATGATTTAGATAAAAGACAAGCCTCAAATGTCTTTAGAAATCCAAGAAAGGAAAGCTAATGCTATCTAATTTCTTAAACTTCAAGGATATAAAAGGTTTAGGAAATGTAAAACAGCACTTGCACAGGATTCTGCATAACACTTTAGGAAACCAGAAACTACAAACTGAAGGGGAAGGAGAAGTGCAACATCCTATATGCAGTAAAACACACATTAATGCATGAACACACACTGTCATTTTCCAGGGGTGATGCATTTAACACACTTTCCAGCTGGGATGGCTGAGTGAAAAGAAGGTCAAGTTATCTGACCGTAGACATTGGTCAATGGCTCTGTGTGATCAGAATTAGCACTTTCCTGGCTCCCACAAACCACTACACCAGTACCTCTCATAAATATATGTTTTTCAATCTGTGAAATAATTTCTTAGCTGACACGACTATTATGCCATGATAAACCAGCAACTGTACACCTGTATTGATACATATGCAAAAAAAGTCCAAAAAAACCCCCAAAAAACCAACCAACCAACAACAACAACAAAAAAAACCACCAAAAAAACCTAAACCAAAAAAACCCCCAAGGATTTAACTTTCATCAGTTTTATCCAATTGGATTTGAAGATTTCATCCTATAATTGCTCAAGCTGCAATATTATCTCAGCTTTGCAGAAAACGATTTTAATTTTAATGAGTTTTTCTTGCTTTTTTTTTTTTCTGTATGTTTTGTAGTATAATAGTCTGTCTGCTATCAGTTAACTACTTTGTTTCCAGCTACACCCCATGTGGAGATTCCAGTGATATCATCCCTCTTTCAGGTGCAAAGAAGTTATCATTTAATCTTTAGCAGGTCCCTCAAGTGTTCACTGCACAGTCTTAAGGAGCAATCATGATGTACAGGAGAGGGAGTCACATGAGCTCCCTATTGCCACACATTTCATGGCAATAAACTGCAGACAAGGCCCTATGCACTCCAGTGAGCTGTGGTCAGGATACTGTTTTTTATGTTGTTTGGTTTGGGTGACTCAAAATCATTGAACTATTTGAGGAAAACTAATGATTTTCTGCTTCTAAATTTATAGATAGGAAAATGCAGGCGTCTCCAAACAGAAGAAGCACAATTAGCAGTGGTAAGGAGTCATTGGCACCGTATACAAAATGTTAGCTTTGTCTTCCAGAGCCCTGAAAATACATAGTGAATCACACAAGGCCAAGTTAATATAGCTGGCTAGCTCATTATATATATAAAGGCACAAAACAGCCTCAAAGTAGTAAAAAAGATGGAGTTGAGATAGTTTAGGGAAACTTAACTCTCACGATTTCAGCAAACTTAGTAGAGGTTTATTGCACTAGGAGAGAAAACACAGTTAAGTAGATTTCCGGTGCTGGATGTCAGGATAAGGAAAGCAAAATACAAGAAACCAATGTGTAAACTGTATCAGTCCAAGGCAAAAAGGACAGTGTATCTAAGGACAGAGAATTTTATAAATAACTCTAAGCTGGCTTTCCAGTGGAGGAGTGATGTGAGTCTTCCAATCTTCCACATCCAGTACTGTCCAGCTCCCATGCTGTTGCTGCACTCAGTCCATGATTGCTGAGCGAGAGCAGGGCCTTTGCCTGGGCAGGAGCCGCTGGGTGCTGCCTTTCCTCAGTGGGAGGATGGTTTGGGCTCTTTTCTCCCCAGCCACCCTGCAGTTATTGGGCAAACTGCATCACCATAAGACCTTTGAGGCCTTTAAGTCTCTCAATCTATAAGGACAATCGATCAAGAAGTTCAGACATCACTAGAAGTGAAAGGACTGACAGAAGGAAAGACACTGCAGTTGTATTATGCCTCCTGCTCTTAAGGAAAATGGAAGTATAAAATGAATAAGAGAACAACTTACCAGCTCTGCCTAGGGATTGTATTTTTCTTCTCACCAGCTGACTGAACCTTTTAATTTTTAAGGGGAAGATGGATTTCTGTGGTATGTCCGCTGAGCCTTCTTTTTCCTCAGTTATATTAACCAGCAGAGCTGATGTACTTTATTACTTAGTGTTTATAAAACTCTTGTCAGCTCTTTGAAGCACACAAGGTGCAAATCACTCAAGCCACAGCTGTTAATGGTGTACAGTGTTTCTGCAGGAGTAGGTTACTTGGTTTCTTGTTATTCAGAACAACTAAAGGTCACATGAAAAAAATTTTAGAAGAATCTAGTCATGGTGTTTTGCTTATAGTTAGCAAACAACATTTCTGTAGGAAACTGCGAGATTTGACTTTTTGATATGAAAAGATATCAGACAGATGGAAACCAGTAAATTGTTTGGAGGATGCTGTCTGTCTGCTCTGCCCTGGGGTAATCTTGATAAAGATCATCTGCGGTGGGTGAGTGCTAGGTAGAAACCCTGTCACAGTCTGCCGGGAAACTTGCCTCAGATTTGGCAAAAGTTGTTTGAATATGAGGTGCTTCCAGAGAAACACTTGGGTGTGGGGTGTGTGCTCATCTGTGCCACTTGTCTGCTTTCCTGACCACTGGCTCCACAGAGGAAACCTCCCCTTGGCCTTCACTGCACTGGAAAAGCACTTAGAACATGAATAGAAATTACTTTACTCACCTCCCTAATTCAGTGAATGGAGATTTTCTGAGCTGCCAAAATTCTCACAAAATGGTGCATTAATAACATCCAGAGGGTTTCAGAAAAATCTGTAAGAGGATCCCCCCCCAGTGGTTTTATGGCTCAGAGCCTGTTCCTCAGGGTTCGTAACGGAGATATTTGCCCTAAAACCTCAAATCAGGGAAGCAGAAGAAGGGTCAGGAAGAGGCACAGAGCAATAAACTCTCCCGATGTCCACGGGCTCAAAGTTCACAGGGAAAGTGCTGAAGCAGGGAGTGACACTGCTGAAAGTGCTTCAGCTGGATGCAGAGGGGAACACAGGCACCCAGAGTGTACACAAACCTGTGACAGAAAGATGAGCAGGACAAACTGGTTGGAAATGTAGGCAGAAAGCCAAAGAGGCAGAAAACAGAGGTGTGGGGGATGAAGGGACTGATGAGCTGGCTGTGTTCACGTGGTCACTGCGTCTCACACATGTAGGTCTGCACTGCCAGTACAGCAGTGTGAAAGCTGAACTCCTCTACAGAGACCACTGCTCTCCCTTTTCTGAAATTTCAAAAACCTAAAGTAAAGTTTTTTGCTTGTTTCTGCCTTTCTTGAAGTGTATTTGCACACACGCTTTACAATAACCTCTGCTCTCTGAAGATAAATCACTGAGCTTCACACACTCAGGTGGCAGCTTCAGCAGCCTTGGGTTTGGGAAGCTGAGGGGTCTTATGGTGAGTAGGGGTCTAATGGGACCTGCTCCCGAACCGTATAAAGCAGCAAAACACAACAGAGTTACAAAAAGGAGTATAAAATCTATATTATATTGGTGTAAAATGTTATGGAGCACCTCCCCTATGAAGACAGGCTGAGACAGCTGGGGTGGTTCAGCCTGGAGAAGACTCCAGGGAGACCTCACTGCAACTTCTCCATACCTAAAGAGGACTTATGTGAAAGATGGGGACAGACATTTTAACAGGGCCTGTTGGAATAGGACACAGGGTAAACATATTAAACGGAAAGAGGGTAGATTTTTACTAGATAGAAAGAAGAAATTCTTTAGAATGAGAGTGGTGAAACACTGGCACAGGCTGCCCTGGAGATGCTGTATGTGCTCCATCCCTGGAAACTTTCGAGGTCAGCTTGGACAGGGCTCTCAGCAACCTGTCTGAGTCGAGAACGTCCCTGCTCATTGCAGGGAGGTTGGACTGGTTGGTCTGTAGAGGTCCCTTCCAACCCCAGCCATTCCAGGATTCTGTCATTCTACGATTCCGTGGCTCCCTCCTCCCTCGGAGTCACAAGGATTTCTGGTCTCTGCGGAGCCAGCCCGCCCCTGGGTGTTTTAGATGACGTAATATTGCCCTCTCCTGGATGAAGATGCGAATGGCTTTTTTGGCTGAGCTTCAGGAGCGCAGCCGAGCCTCGCTCGGGCGAGAAAGCACAGCAAGGCTCGGGTGGGAGCAGCTGCGGAGCGCCGGTCACGGTCACTCAGGCTGTAAAGAAGAGCTCTGGCACAGCAGCAGAGTGCCGAGAGCAGCAGGCACAGCTCCGTGTCCCCCGTGCCGCAGCGCTGCGTGGATGCAGCACTGGCGGTGCTTCCCCATCTCCCCGCGGCTGGAAGCACCAAGCGCCGGAGCCTCCTCAGCCGGGGCACTGATTTTCCTCAGCCTCGCCAATCCAGGGTTTAGGTAACCGAGAATGGACCGCACAAGGCTTTTCCTATGCACGAATGCGAGCACATGTTGCAAATAAACCACAAATTAATGTTGCTGGATATAAGGCAACTGCTGGGAAGTCTAAGTTTAGAGCCAAAAAATCAGCACAGTGACACAAACTGAGAAGGTTTTTTTCCTTCCTCTGTCTTCTGCTCTTTAAGTGAATTTTCTAAGGTGCTGTTCTATTAGTAAAAAAAAATCCTAAACTTTAAATGAAAAAGATCTTGTACTTTCATAAGAAGAAAAAAAGGTCAGAATGCTACATATCTGCTTTTTTTTCAAGAGATGGGTCTTTATGAATAAAATAAAATCTTGAGACTTGCATTAAAATTGGTAAAATAGAGTATCATCTACATAATTAAAATTCCCAAGCTAGTAATTTACACTTGAGGTCAGTTTGTCCCTGTCCATTGCCTTGCCTGTCTATTCCTGGACTTCCAAATGCTGCATGTACTCTCCTTTTTCAAGACTATGGCTACATTTAACATGCACAACCCACACGGAGGCTATTCCTGAAATGCAGTGGATCCCATTAGAGCCTATAACCAAATTCCCCCTCATTTCTTTGGGTTTTGTAAACTTTATGGGGAAATATTCTATGGAAAGTATTTGCCATTGCATGCTGTAAAACACGCCAGTCTGGATGAATGAAGATGATTTTCCGATTTATGTCTCTCTTTTGGAGTATATAGCATAATTCAAATGTTTGGCTACAAAAAGGCCAGGTTTGATCCCTACAGCAGCAGAGGACAGTTTGGAAACAGAACTCGGGTGTAACGGATGTTTGCTTTGGACTGGAGCCATTCTGCAATGAGCTGACAAAGGAAGTCCTCTCCTAGTGAGGGACTAAATCTAGGATTTCTTCCAGTATTGCAGTCAACCAGCCAGTGCCAGCAAGATGCTGAAGGAGCTGCTGAGGTTCCTGCCTCTCAGAGAGGGCTGTTGCCCTGCTGTTACCAAGGTCCTTCTCAGCACAAGAAAGGCATGGACATACTGGGGAGAGTCCACTGAAGGACAGCTAAGGTGATCTAAGGACTGGAGCATCTCTCCCATAAGAAAGACTGAGACAGCTGGGACTGCCCAGTCTGGAGAAAAGAAGGCTCAGTGGATCTCATCAATGTGTATGAATACATGAAGGGAAGAAGCAAAGAAGAGAGAGCCAGGCCGTTTTTATTGGTGCCCAGTGCTAAGACCAGAGGCAATGGGCTCAAACTGAAACACAGAAGGTTCCTTCTGAGTATCAAGGAAACACTACATTAGTGTGAGGATGAGTGAGCACTGGCCCAGATTGCCCAGAGAGGTTGTGGAGCCCCCATCCTTGGAGAAACTCAATGGCTATCTGGAGATGATCCTGAGCAATTTGCTGCTTAAGCAGGTGGTTTGGACCAGATCGTCTCCAGAGATCCCTTCCCACCTCAGCTATTCTGTTATTGTGTGAGCTTTCTCTCAGAGTCAAAAGGCCTCCGCATATGTAATACCTTGATTCTTCAGAAGTTTCATTTTATCCACATTTGTTTTAACCATACTGTTTTGGAGATGGCTGTGAGTCTGGCAGCTCTGTTTCAACTGGTTATGTGGCAATTTACTGTAAAAGGTCTGCAGTCTCTAAGTAAGGAACTTAACATACCACACTCTTGGAATGTTCATCTTTAAAAAATAATTCAGCCTTAGCTGGCCTTTAGCCATTGGCCGTTTAGGTCTAATGCAAAATTTTTTACTTGCAGTGTCTGTTTTAATAAAGTCCCAAAATCGGAGAGCTTCCAAGTAACTATTGCTGAATGTGGAATTCATTATTCACAGATGGTCTACTTTCTATGCGGGTGAAATAGGGTCACTGCATATCTCTATATATTCTTTTTCTCTTTTGGTGAACATTAGGAATCTAATCCTCTCTCTTCCCAGAACCAGTTGAAGATTTTTTGTCTCCAGCTGATCAGCGCGGTGTGACTCCAAGGATAACTTCGGTGCATGACTTCAACAGAAACTTGAGTTGACTCACTGGTACGGATAACAGAGCTATATAGGACAGCAGATCTAGAGAAAAAATGTTTATATTCTTCAAACACCAGAGCAAAATGTAGCTGTTATGATTTTGAGTTATTACTCCAAAATCTCCCTTGGTAAGATACTTCCAGCATCTCTCCTAAAGAAGATGCTTGCTTTGGTAAGTCAGAAAAATGAACTTGGAAGCAATTTTTCAAGTAATTATTTCTATTTGCTGTTGTTTATTACATCCTCCCTGCAAATACCATGTTCTGAGGGCAATACTTCCAGTGGAATTATGTATAACAAACATTCCAGCACTCCAGGTAACAGAGCGGAAATCTGCTGTCTAAATGGTTTGCCAAGAGCACAATTATTATTGCTAAGATAACACTTAGCAGCTCACACCCCCACATTTCAGACTTCTGCACCAGATGCCCAATGCTCTAGATCTAATAAATGGGAAAATATTATAATAGCTAGCATTGTGTCTGGTACATTCCTGAATGGTGTTAGCACTAGCGAAAACACCAAGATTTACACATCTTTCAAGGATGTCAGCAATGGCAAAGAAACAGTGCCAATTAGAGCAGCTGCTGATTTTGTAAACATGTCTTTTCATGACTTCATTTTTTTAGTCAAAGTATTTAGCTGCAGGTACAACTGCAGCTCGGGTAGGAAAGGTATATTTAATGCAATGCAATCAACTTTCCAACCATTTTAAAGAGGGTCATCATTGTTTGTTATCAGCAGGAAGAGGGGATGAAAGGACACCAGCTCTTTCCAAAATAGAGCAGAAATTTTTCCTCCTATTCTGCTCTGCTACTGTTCTTTTCCTCCTATTCTGCTCTGCTCAACAGAGCACATTCAAACATGCAGAGGTATTCATGTTTCTGGAGCCCAGCAAGATAAAGATTTAAAACAAATGAAATAATGGCACAATAATATAACATGTTGATAGAAAAGAGTTGTCAAAGTAATTAAGACTTGGTTATAGATCAGAATAATGAAAATCACCCACCAATCAAGTACAAGGAGGGGAAAGTTTTATGGTGAATAAAACATTTTTCCAATTTAGCTATAAACTTTATGTATAAACAACAATTATATTGACCAGTCATATGTAATATATGCATAATGAGAACATAGATGGGTTCTGGACATATTTATGAGCAGGCAAAGAATGAGAATTGTGAGGCAGATCTATACATTCAGTTCTGAGATCAGATAGAGTATATAAGCAATCAATACACTGTCAAGAGACATGACTCCTTCGGGCATGTTTAAGATCTCTTTTCTGACTTGCTGTCTCTGGTCATGAACATAAATCTGCTGTGCTGTAAATCTGGATATCAAGTCCTAGATGTTTCTGTGTCGCTGTTGTGCCACGTTGGCATTTGAGAGACCTACCACAGAATATTTGTAGAGATGGTTCTGTAGGATATAGCCTTTTTACTTGGAGTGGATTTGCTTGTGCATTCACTCTGAAAAAGAAATTCAGACAAAAAACTAGGATATAAGCTAGAGCTGGAGGAAGACTACTGAGATATTTCCATTCTCTTTCACTCTGAAAAACACATATTTTAATTCACAAAATCATGTCAGATGATTTACATTTTTGAGACCATTGAGCAAAAGTCTCATAAAAAAAAGAATTGCATGTTTACAGAGCAACATTTCAGATTTTTTTCTGTTGAGACAGAATTTCATTTAGACCTCATGAAATTAACTTTCCCCCTGTTCTACAATAAGCCAAAGTTTTAGCAACGATATAATCATACGGGTGTGTGTATTCATGTTTCCCTCATGCTCTCCCTAGAAACTTTTGGCCAGGTAGTGATCTTGGAGGTAATGAAGACAGGTGTTGTCTTGGGAAGTCTGAACACAAGAAAGCTGTGCTCTTTGCTCACATGAGGAACCCACAAGTGAAAAAAACCTAGGAGCAGTTGAAGATGAGACCTCAGCACTCACATTTTTGGCATTGAAAGTTTCTAAGAAAACCAGTTCACTAACAAAAAGATACCAACACTTTCTTAACATCAAAACAATAATTTAAATTTTCACTTAGGCAAGGAAACTGGTAAATCAGCTGTCCTCAGTGCTCCTTGTGCACGGTGCTGTATTTCAGTGTGGGACTGTCAAGACAATTGCCTTGACACAAAGCTCAGAGGGCAGACTAGAAGACCAGAACCATTGGGGAGCAGGCTCTGTAGGCTACATGGAATAACACCACTGGTGACTCAGTTTTTGGGCTTACCCCAGGGCTGGCAGGAGAAACCAGAGCAAGGCAGAAGGTACTGAAGTATGACTTGTCCAGCTGGGCACTGCTGCTGTTTATTTGCGCCTGTGATTCCTTCCATTTTGCAAGGTTATGAAGGGAAGGTTCTCATCTTACTTAGTTCACCTCTTCACTTAAAAGTAAGTAGGAGCATCTACATCCTACACTCAGCAACAGGTAAACATCTCCACAGGATGTGTCATCCTACCTTAAACAGAGTGCCTAGAGTAAGATGAACTGCCTTCCTCAAGTGCCTCTTTCTGTCTGCTGATTGACAAAGAAGCTCACAAAGCCAGCTTAGGCTGCAGCCCTGGCTTATAAATGGATTGAATTAGGTGAGCTGGATCCTCTTTAGATCGTCCAACAAAGTCAGGGAGGGATTGTGGGGCACAGACCCTTCTTGCAGGGATTGCAAAGCTTACAGAAAATATAGGCAAAAGTTTGATCAAATCCTGTGGCAGGAGAACCAGGTTCCTGACTATAATCCAGCAAACAGTTAACTGCACTTTAAGTTCCTTCCTCATTAATATCTCCAGAAGCAGCAAGTGTGGCTATAATGCTATTTTTAAAATGGTGATTTAAATGATTCATAGCATTTACAAAGACTTTGTTTTGCCATTGCAGTTATTGACAAGTTATGTCTACCCCACTACCACTGCCCTTTAAAAGATCACAGAGGTTTTTATTTTTAATGAAAACAAGCTTTAAAAATATCCTTTGAAAACATTTCATTTTCTTTAATGCAACCATCTGAAAATACCCAGATTTCCTAAATGCATTCATTTCTGATTTTCTACTCTTGGCCTCCCTGGATCAGGTTGACACTTGTGCAGGGTGAGAGGCATTGCAGCAATGAGATATGAAATGCCAGTTGACAGAGAGGTGTTTTTCTGGAAATCCTTCCTGCACGGCTCTTGCACATTTGATGCACAGTGAAATAATGCAGGCTAGAGTGAATAAAGTACAGTGTTGCCATGTTAGGGCTTTGTTTTGTTTGTTTGTTTTTTGTCACCACAAATGCCAACATGGAGTCACTTATAGAGTGACTCACAAGTATATGTATATACATCATCCTGCTCTCAGCTTCTCAGGACGTAATCCAGTCTGAGAGCTATAATTAAGAGCAGACAGTCCCTCTTCACCTCTCCAGAGACTGCAAGAGAGGATCACTGTTGCTTTTTCCACCTGACGAATAATCAAATCTCCTTTCTGTCTGTCAGCTGTGAGGCAGACACCAGCCCGTCATCCAGAAGAGATGCACACACTGAGCCACACAGAAATTGCAGAGTTCCTTCTATCATTGCAAACGGGGGGCAAGGCTCCGTGTGTGTCCCGGGTCAGCGCAGCCACCTGTTACAGCAGAGATTTAGGACAAAATCTGCGGTGCCCTTGCACGGACTGCAGATGGATTTTCTTCGCCTGTGTGTGTTCTCCCCACCACAGCCTGCACGGGGTCGCCTCAGCCCTCAGTAGCATGACTCGGTGCTCCTGTGAGGCAGATGGTGTCCAGATGGACGAGCTGTCTGTCTCATCCCGGCCAGCCTGAACAGCCGGGCAACTGCGTGAGGGCAGTAACCGGTGCTCAGGGAGGTCATTAAGGGATTGATTGCTACAGGATGAGCTTTGACATCCAGGCGTTGCACATAGGAACTGTAGTGTCTGACCTTTAAAACTGTTTAATTAACATGAACACTCAGTCTATTTGTATCCAGAGGTTTAGTTACTGTGACACAACACCATGCAACCCTGGCTGTATCACTTCTCACCTTGGTTCAGTGAGGGTGAAACCAGCCCTTGGGGACCCGCAGCACTCCCTCATCTGGGGGTAACAGAATCGTGATTTAGGATTGCCTGCCCTTGCTGGGATAGGACAGGACTCTTATTACGTGTTGGGTGGTTTTTAGAGAGGCTCTCAGCTCCCTCTGTGCTGGCGTGGCAGAGGACCGCTGTCCCGGGTGGCCCCTGGCCATACTGGGCAGCACATCCAGGGTGTCCTTCTCTGAAGGTAGCATGGAATCTGGTGGCATTGCGGGGCAGTTTTGTTTGATTAGTGCACAGGAAGCACGTTTTGTCTCCGCTTCCACATGCACACCAGTGTCTAGAGAGAGCTGCGTGCCATTGCTTCTGTTCAGGTTATTTTGCCTTGTGACATGGGAGGGGAACAGGACCACTAAGTGCAGTGGCACCATACAGCTTGCCTGAACACTTTCTTTTGTTGATAACAGCACCTAGCCCTCATAGGTCTGGAGCTGAATAAATGTCATAAACCAAAACGTGTGTCAAGGTAGAGCACCTGGGAGGAGAATCTGACACCATTTGCTTTCTCTGCCCTTTGTCTTTCAGGCAGAAAGTACAACGCTGTTGTAAGGAGGACTGCAATGCTGTGGTGATACATTTGAATCAGAGTACATAGCATTATCACTACTTATGATAAAGATACTGGGCCAGCTTCTTTGCTCTTGTAGCACTACTTGAAGAAAATGATGTCTGTTTCTGTTGGTGTGGTGCTCCTCAGTCTGATCCACTCCTTCTAGCCACAATTTCCAAAGTATCAGTGTTTGCAGCAACTGTTCCCGAGCAGAAGTGGAAATCAGAGGACAGATAGATGTTACCAGGTATTAAAGTCTGTTTAACACTGTCACAGTCACTTTTGGTTTAGTGAACACTTAAGACTGGCATATTACAAGCTAAATCACTTTTCTCAGGAACATGGGGTTTCCCTACAGACCACCTCAAGGTGGAGTTCACTGTAGTTCTTGTGAGATTTATCCCAAAAATTTTTATTTTCAGCAAGTCAGACTGGGAAAGAAATCAGAGGCACTTTACTGTTCTGGTGTAGTTTCAGCTCATTCTTTGAATACATGCATCTGCATGTGAAATCCTTCGTTGTCTTAGAAAACATTGATATGAGGCACAAAGACTAAAACAGTGAAATTTTTTCTTTTCTTTAGTGCAGACTTCATTTCTCACATCTCCTTTGCTGTTCATCTTGGATCAGCTAGGCTGGGGCTAGAATTAATCAAGTAGGCATTGCTAGTCTCCTCAAGAGTCTGAGAAACAGCAAACTGACTGGCATTTCATACCATAGCAGGATTTAACAATCATTAAAAAGTAATTAACAGTGATTTAGCTTGTTTGCATTTTGTATTGAAGAAAATCTATGTAACTGTGTTATTGTTGATGCTACTTTTCAAGTAGATTGTTATCCAGCTGCTCTTTAATGGCAATACCTCTAAGGTTGTGTTGGGAACAGCTTGATTTGATTTGGATGAACTGACTGCTGAAATCACAGCTGTACCCTGAGATGCCTGTTAAAACCTGCCCTTGCTGTGCACGGCTCCCTGCAGCCATTCTCCTTCCAGAAGCTTTTTCCTTCTGCTTCACACCCAGAAGGTCTCGACCCCTTGTGCACGCAAGCCTGGGAGGAGGTGGCTGTCCTCAGGTGTCTGCCCTGGCCCTGCCCCGATCTGTCTCCAGGGGGCCAGGGACACGCACAGGGCAGCTCACCCCTCAATAATCTGTTACAGCTATTTACTGCAGCAGAGCGTGAGTCAGCCCCACACCTACTGACAGATACAAGAATATCCAGCAAAGTCCCTCGCTGCACGGAAGTATTGGCTTATTGGAGGCAGACTCCCGCAGTCCTGAAATAGCTCTTCTGCTAATATCCTCCCTCAATTCCCCAGAAGCAGCCAGGGTTATGGATGCCCGACCTGATAGATGTCTGATACACATGTTTTTTAATAACTGAATCATAAAATATTCAGTAATCCCCGGGACTGCAGTGCCTGGTCTCTAGCCATGACCTAGCATAATTTTCTGAGCAGCTGCCTTTCAGGGCCTGAGGGCTTAATTTAGAATCCATTGAGATGAGTAGGAGCTTTCTGTTGGAAGTGGTGGTGCTGGATCTGACCCAAAGGCCTGGATCCTTCACCATCTTATTTGTACAGGTGATCCTTAGGGAGTCTTGTGCTAGGAGCATTAACTGTGTAACTGTCGTACCATTCTGGCCTCCCCAAGCTTGAACAAATACCTCCGGAATCTGTTTCCTCCTCATGTATCACTTGGGAAGGAATTTGGGTGCTATTTGTCATCTGGGAACTAGGACAGGAAAGCACAGGTAAAAAGTCTTGCTATGGATCTAGACAACATTTGACGCCAAATCTGGTTTGAAGCACCTCTAGGCAGCATCATATCATGCACGACAGACCTATGAATTTTGGGCTTGTAGCAGATCTATTAATATGCCACATTTCAGCCTGCTTTATCCATTATGGTTAGACAACCTGTGTTACGTGGTTGATGAAACATGACAGAGCACCACAAAAAGCTGCTTCATGACCTAGGATAAACACTAGGACTAACTCTGCTCAGAGATTTGAGGAACAACTTTCACTGGTACATAAGCGGTAGATTACTATATTAGCAGTGAGTTAAAAATGCAGAACAGTTGCTTTCTCATAGTGGAAGCTTGCGTTATCTGGTCACAGAGATAAAGGGGATAAAAATGAGCACATGGCAGAAAAAGTCTCCATGTCCCCCACGAATGCATCTGTGAGGCCCTGGGCCCAGGGTTTGTTAGAGAGAAGCACTGTCTGAGTATCTGCAGACATGGAACATGAGTCTGCATGGGGGAAAGCTAAATGAGTAACTGGCAGAGCAGGGATGGAAAACAGTAAGCAAGGGAGGCAAACACGGGCCTTGTAGTGCATGAGGTCTTGTGGCCACAGCAGGTGATTCCCATTTCTCAGAGTTTAATCACAGACAGAAAAGAGGGCACAGTTAATCAATCAAACCTGTCTCAGAGCTGCTGGTGGTTCAACTTTACCTGCTTAGCTTCTGGCCAGTGGACTTTGGATCTATTATCAAGACAAACAGTTACAGAGAAAATTCCCAATTTGAAACTTCAGAGTTGTACGTCTTATTTTCAGCTGTGAATTCTTTTCTACCTTGTTCCTCTGTGTCTTTAGAGCAGGGTCAGGGTTATGGAGCCACTGGCTCATTCGTGTCCTTTATTATCACAGCTCAAGTGAATATCTTCTGGAAGGCATCATCCCTGAGGATATCACTCACTGAATCAGTCTTGTGAGCTCTTGTAATGCACCTGCAGCCAAGCACAAAGAGGATTCACAGCTACTAAACATTTTCTGGCTGCTGAAGGAAGAGCTTATCTCAAATGCTGTTCTTGGAAATGAGAGCAGCTTATAGCAGCAGCTCTGTTGATTTTCTAGCAGTATCTCTGTGGCATTGGTGAAATGCATTGCCCAATAAACAATATATGGCTAACACCCTTAATAGTTACATTAGAGGGGATCTCTTCTTGACTCTTTTTCTTTGTTTCTGGAGATGAGACTGTGGGATTAAACAGTGCAGCAAGAGCCAGGGGCATGGGGTTAACTTTCAAAATGATGTGTGGCAGAACTGAAGAGAGGTTACAGAGGACAAAACTGGCTGCAGCTGGACTCATCCAGGTGTTTCTGAATGTTATTACTGTGTATTAATAGTTTCTCTGTTTGCTCAATATTTGGGTACTGATAGTTGAAAGGCCAGATTTATAGCTTAATTGATTGACAGAGCTCCTATAATCTCAGTCAAGTTTGTACCACCAGGAAGTCAAACTCTAAGGAATACATTTGAGGTGTAATTTCGATCACTACCTGCAGTCAATACACTACGCTTAATGGAGAGATTGTCACTGCTCTGAGCACAGAGGAAATTCTGCTGTGTCTCTCAGTGACATTGCCACCCCTGAGGGGCAGCACTCTGATTCAGCCCAAATTCTGTTATTCCTGCCTAGTCCCTGAACCCCTGTTTTGTGGGAGAGAAGCAGCCTCAGGCTGCCCTGCACTGTGACTGCAGCTGTAATAGGTGCTCAGGAGCAAAGCTGTACTACACTCTCCTGACTTCCTGCCTGCAATGTTCATCAAGCTGTCCCCTTTGGGAGGTTAAATTGGTAGGCATGTTTTGCTGGATATTTTCCAAAGCAGCAATACCATTCTTTGAATCAAATGAACCTATCTTTGAAGCCAACCATCCAAGTTTATCCTTGAGGTGACTTACATCTAGTTCCATACACTCAGTCGCTTTTTGAATGTTTTCCTGCATCAGGATGTTTTATTGCCAATGACAATGGATTTTTTCTTCTGAATGAAGTGGGAAGTCCCATTCAAATATGTTTATATATGCCCTTTATGTAAATCCGTAAGTGTTTGCACATGGGGCTTGTAACAGAAAATGTTGGTCAGCCTTAGATGGAAGGTTTCTGTGTCAGTGCTGTCAATACAAGTGTGTAACATACATACAGATAGGACAGGATTCAGCCTCAGCAGTGACTGTGGAGGTGCTCAGCTGTGGTAGCCTGCCCAGGACTTTGCATATACCGTGCCACATAGTTATAACAGAAGGGGCTACAATGACTCCTTCCTATCCAGCCTAATTACTTATAAAAATGGTTCAACTTTCGTTATTGTTAAAGAGGTTTTACAATGGACATAGTTTCCACTATCCTGCTTGTCATTTTTCTGAGACTCAAAGTGGAATGCCACTGGGATGTAAAAGCCCAGTGGGTGAAGCTCAGGAAAACCTTATATATTTTTGGTGTTCTATAACAAAATAAAGAACTCTGGCTAATGAACTAATTTAAGCACAATGAAGTATGAAGAATCCATTCCCAGCACTTATATTAAAAGTTAAGCATTACTCAGACCGGCTGATCTAGGAGAAAAAAATTGCTCCATTTCCATTCCTATTGACATACAACAAACTCTGTGAACAGAATAGCAAGAACAGAAGCAGACACATAGGAAGCTAGGATGCTCTCCCATCCCCAAAGGACCAGGAGAATGGTAAGATTTATTTTCATGCTTTTTTAAACTCATTGTGTTCCTAAGTTAGGAGGAATACAAAATAAATGACCAAAATCAAGGAAATGCTGGCCAGGAACCTGTTCACTATTGTGTCTGTGGCTTGTCAAGGGTGAGACACGAAGCCAATTTACTAGCTAGAAATTCATAATCCATTTGATCACTTGATCTCTTTATAACTCAGCATTCAGTGTTGCAGCCCAGCCCTTCGCCCCATACTTTAATAGAATAAGTTTGATTTAGTCTGTTCGTAGAACATCTAGCAATAAAGGTGTTCTCAAAGTTACGTAACAAACATGATAGGAACAGCAAATCTACAGCCAAGCTGGCTTATCCTGAACTTCCTACCACCTACCCTGGGGCAGAGAGAGGGACAAAGTGAAAACACTCTTTGTCAGGCTTCTAGGATGACTTGGAGACTGGTAAGGTCAGGCACCCACTGCCAGTAGAACAGCGGGGAACCTTCCCTCGGCAGGTGTCAGAGGCACACAGCCAGCAGCTGGAAGGCAGATAGCACTGAGAGCATCCATTATTGTGACAACCTGCTTCAGAGCAGCCACTGAAAGGTCCAGGGTGAAGATAGCAGGGAGGGAAGCATCCAGAATATTCTTTTACTCCTGATAACCACACAGCCACAGACTATACAGAGTGGATGGTTTTCAGTTCGTGCCACTCCTGTTTCTGTTTTGCCATCAACTGTGTGCTCTGCATAAGGCACACAGCTGTTGTGGCACTGTGCAGGGACAATCTGTGTCGGTGTTGTTTGAATGAGGCTGCATTCCACGTGGAGATTTTTTGTTTTCTTTGTTTTGATCTGATCTGGCAGCACATTCTCCAGGAAGAAAACATGAATTGTAAGTATTAATTAGTCTTGATTTGAGATGCACAGTGAGTGGTGGTGAAGAAAGCAAAAAGATGATTATTATTTCTCTTTTTTTCTTTTTCAGCTGTTCAAATTTGTTTGAGCATATGTAGACCATCTGACTAAGAAAACAAGTCAAAAGTGGAATCACAATTCTTTTCTAATGCCAAAGTGAGCCAAAGGCATTCTCTGTCATTTTGAACAGGCTGGACACACGCAGAATGGATGACTAATGCCCATAACACAGGCTTTATTTAATTTGATTATGTCATTTGTAGTTTCAGCACTTTCCTGAGAGAACTTCTTCACTTCTTTATATTTAAAGGGTATTTTTTCCTAAATAGCCATAGCTAAGAAGGCAAAGCATTAAGAAAGAGGAATTTCCTTTTGCTGCTATCTATGACAGTGACCTACTGAAAGAGTCATTGCGTGGGGCTAGGGTGTAGCAATATGTTAGGCAGGACTCCCAAGATCCCTTTCAGCCTGTTTTCTGGGATTTTACACACAGATCACTTTCTTCTAGGCTATTTTCAAACATACAAGATGTCCTGTTCTGGGCTGTGTGAGGGAAAGGAGACACAGCTGTCAGAGACCAGGGGTTGTCTTTTAATTTAATCTTTCTTGCTCTAATTCACTGAAGTATGTTGTTTATGTTTGCATGGATAGGAGAATAACCTTATTTGTGTTCTGACAGTCACTGAAGAGGCTGACTGCTTCTTAGTAGAGGCACCAGGGTCAGCAAACAACTAGATTTAGATATATACCTACTTTACACCAAAAATAATCAACATACATGTAGACAAAGCAGGCACAACAGAGGCAGACAGCTATCCTTAACTCTGCTCTGTCACAATGCTATACAGTAACCACAAAATCCTGATGATTGCATGGCTGGATGTTCTATAATCAGTTCCTTGGTTCTCAGTTTCCCAGCTTATATTGCCTGAGCTTTGGATAATTACAGTAGTCCCTTAATGTATTTTACCCTTGAATTATTGACAAGTGCTTTCAACCTTAAATCCACTTAAATGTAGAATAGATTTCTGAACTGATCATTATACTGTCTTGTGTGTCTCTTCTATTACCCTTCAGAGACAATATAGTATTTATATTTATTGAATATTTACGTTTATCTATGAAGGAAGTGTCTGAAAAAACCCTGGGCTATGGACACATGACAAAATATCTGAATGAGATTGTTACCGCGTCTCCTACTCAATTTCTTTTTTTTTGCTTATTATTTTTATCACATTTAAACTCATCTTACCTTGTTCTTCCTTTTTAAATCAAAATTTCTCTTGAGATGGAATTTTGCACAGATTTAAGACACACCAGGCATGCAATAGTAACAGGTACAAAAATAAACTTGACACTCTTAATTTAGAGAAAGATTTGACAGCGATACAATCATGACATTTTTCTGGCTGACGAGGGCTGGATGATTCCTCCCACGGTCTCAGGATAGTTGATTTCGATAAGACCTGTTGTCACACAGTTTTTCCTAACCCTATACTAATTTTATCCTTGTTTTGATCTGACTTAGAAGTGCTGGAAATTATTCTAAGTACCTATGTTAGGGGTCTGTCTGAATTGCCCCTTGGAAAAATCATTCTCCTGCTTTGGACTATCGTGAATTTAAGAAGATTTTACTGCTAGATATTTTTAGGTAAAAACTGAGAATAATCCCAGTATTTTTGGTGCAATGCCCTGTCACTGTAAGAAATCACCAAATAAGCACAGTGTGCTTGCTTCAGGCACAGCTACTGCCTTAGTCCCAGGGCCCAAGGAAAGCATCCCTGCTCTCACCCACAATCTCGGAAGATGCACCTTGGCTTATCAAGCAGAGTGTTGAAGTGCCACAGCCACATGTGCTCTTGGGGTTGAAGTGCCACAGCCACATGTGCTCTTGGGGTTGATGTTACAGTGCCTAAAGTACAGTTTAGAGCTATAGATGTTCTGGACTTGCCTTCAGTCAGAGGAGGGAAGCAGATTGAGGTGCGAAGGAGCTGAAACCCCAGAAGCACAGCTGAGCTCCATGGATGCTTTGCCTGCCCAGCCATGGATCCCCACTCATTAAGGTCTCCCCATATGCAAAGAGATCACGTGCACACATCTGGCATCTGCACATCTCATCCACTCACATCTGGCATAAACTGCCCAGGGAATACCCTGCATGTCTCGCTGTTTCCTGGTGTTATGTGTGAATGTAATTCTCAAAGCACTGTTTTTAAACCTAGTCCTGTGTATTTGATGATTCAGCAGAAGCCTTTTATAGAAGGGCGGAAAATGGTCTTCAAAAGAATAAATGGTGTTCTATGTTTTAAATCTCAGAAGAACCTGGATTTAGAACTGGATCATCAAATGGGTAAGACTCTTCATGCTCAGAAGGGTACAAGGACACTTGTGAAGTGTACTTGTAATTTCTGTGTCAGCTAAGTTGTTTTCTGAGAATCCTCTGACAAAGGCCCGAAGGTCACTGTGTCTCATGTTTATGCTCATCCATAAATTGCTTTCCTCACTGTAAATGTGAGGTTACATAAACCTTGCCATTGATGACTGATTGCACCTACTTTGGGAATGCTTTTAAGAGGACATCAGGTTTTCCAAAGATACTGATGATGAGTGGTACTTGGAAAGGAAAAGAATATTTTCTTACACCGACTACTGCAGATGATTTCTCTGAGATGTTGACTCCCAATTCATTGTTCTGTTTCCTCCCTTCCATCTCTCCCAAAAATCTCCAAATCATTAGAATTGGTGCCCTGGCAACAGATCCATTTAAAATACAACTTCATCTATTTCTTTTTTCTCCCTTTCCAAGCAGTGTTAGTATCTAGATTCAGGCCTATGTTCCTTAAATGGATGAAACTCTGCACACTCAGCAACAGGCAAAAATGCATTTATAAATGGGTTAATCTCTTTGCCAGCTGAGTTTATTTTCAGGGAGTCTCAGCCCTTTTCCCTCTCCTGGATTTCAATACGTACAGGCCCATGTAAAGCTAGTGATATAAATCGGGTCAGCTCTGAGATTAGAGGTGTGGAGGCGAGGCAGAGAGAACATAATCAGTGCCTGCACACTGCTACAGTGCTAATGTTACAAGGAGTAACTTTAATCCCAAATGTCCTATGTGTTCTGCAAAAACGTGTCAAGCTAACCTGCCGGGATTTGAGATAAATCCACTGAATTGAACTGTGGCCTTTGCTTTTTTTTCCTTTTTTTCTTTTTTAAGTGGCAGATGTGAGTTTTAAAAAAACCAACAAACCAAACAAACCAAGAAAACCTAATTCAAATACAGAGATTTAAAAATAGGAGCTAAACCAGTTTCAGCTTTCTGGCTGGATGGCAGATCATCCGGCGAGAAAAAATAATAAAAATACAATGGCCAGAATATATTTTAGAAAACAGAAAGAGCTTCATTATAGCAGTGAGTAATGAAAGAGAGAAGAAACACATAATATTTCTGCAGTATGATCATTATCACTCAGGTTCTGGCCTTAATTGTCTGTAACTATTGTAATTCAGCATATGCAAAACTGCGAGCTGGCTAGTTGTGCAGTTCCATGCTGTAATTATTATGAGCATAAATAATTAATATTTGGAGATAGTATTCCTGGTAGAAAGGTCTTTTTTAAAATTCTTTCTCAAGGTGATTTGTTATGTAAGTGCATGAATCCCAGATTGGTACTTCTAATTAAATCAGAGATTTCTTCCTAGGTGATCATGTTAGATAACAGAGATAGAAAGCTGCATGGCCAAGCACGCAGGTTGTTGAACTTATTTTTAACCTCTTCATCATACCTGGTCCATCTTTCTTCAAACAGATCAGCTACAAATAGCAACTGCTTTTGGGACTTGTTAACATTTCTCTAGGATTAGTTTGGATCAGACTGTCAGCCACTTTAGCCCAATTTTATAACACTGATGAAGGATTTGTCTTGAAAATGCCAGAACCACAGCTACAGGACCAGGATTTAATGAAACAGAGTAGACCACAAATTACAAGTAACAGGTCCCTTTAGGTATTTGAAGCTTAGTGGATAGTACCAGTGTTTGAGCCCTTCTGGCTTTCCTTCTTTCATCAGGTGCTTTTGGACTTTTGCACTTCAATCGATAGTGTGTTTTGGGGTTGTATTAACAGTGTTTTACTGATTTAACATAATTATGTAGTGTGAAATTGTATGGATCATTGTTCTCATGCTTATAGAGTTCACGGCTTAAGATAATAATAACATCTGAGAAACAACCAGCTATTTCACTGTAACAGGCAAATTAAAGAAACAATCTTTTAATGAAAGGTTGGGCGAAAGCTGTCTGGGGCGCATAGTAACAAGGTGAGCAGATCAGCAAACTCTTGTTGTTTCAGTAGAATTATCAGCAAAGCTTCTGGATAATTTATTCATTGAAAATGCATTTGGTAGTTCAGTTCAAAGTAGAAAAAACATTGGTGGAGACCAAATAAAGCAAAACTTGGCTTTGGTTTAAAAAGCAAGTTTAAAAACAAAGCACATATTTGGTTTGGGAAGACGGACATTTTTGTTAAGATATTTTACTGCAGAATGGACTTTATTACATAAAATAAAATAAAATAAAATAAAATAAAATAAAATAAAATAAAATAAAATAAAATAAAATATCGCTACTTGAAGTTTGCCAGTGTCACGTGTATCTATCATGCGTCCTCCCATGTGTCTCATTCCCCCCTCCTCTCCCAATTTAAAGCCAATTACACAGATCTTGAAAAAGTAAATCAGGTCTAAGAGCTCAGACAGGTCTAGAGAACCTACTCAAGACAAAGATCTTTCCAGCTCTGATAAGGAGCCATACTTAAGTTAGATAATAGGACCAGTTTCTTTTTTTAAATTAGGTTAAATTACTAGTATTTTCTTCTTTGCCATATATTTTATACTAGAAATTCTAGTTCTTTCTATACTAGAAATTCTATTCATGGTTCTTCCATGAGAACATGACCATTTATTTTTGTAATCCTTCAGTTCAGCCCTGGGAGTGAAGAGATCTCAGTTTTATCTAAGTTCACAGCAGTGAAATCCTGGGTGAACTAAGAATAAGTGAACATTTTTATTACAAAGTTCCCATTGACTATAGAAGCATCCCACAGTCAAATGCTTTTTATATCCTTTTTTTTTTTTTT
>VZTF01002188.1:350424-366152 GCA_013397755.1 Cnemophilus loriae
TTTTTTTTTTTTTTTTGTAAAAGCTGATTTCATAGCCTCCAAAACCCACAAAAAAACCTCTTGGTAAGAGATGATTCCTATCTCTTTTGCCAATCAATTATGGTTTGCAAGCTTCCTAAAACTGAATCACACTTCAAACACTCCTTACTCAAAAACATGTTTCTGAATTGCATGTGTACTGCAGAACCAAGGCCATGCAACTGAAGGCAAACCCCTGTGATGCTCAGGCAAAGGCAATTTCATCAGCTGCTGTATGCCAGCAAACTGGAAGCCACCATGAGTGCTTGAACATGATGAGGATGTGATTTTCTAGTTATCTTACGGCTGTGCTCAGAAATCCACTTATTTGATTTTATGTTTTTTCCCACTTCCACTAAGGTTATGCACTGTGGGCAGGGGTTGCAAAGCCTTGTGCACAAGCACAAGATTTAATGCAGAATGTGTGCATTCAGATGGAGCCAGAGTCCTGAACCAGCAGACCTGTTAAGCACATCCTGAATTCCCAGAGTGTGCTGCAGTGTTTCATTGAATAAAGACAAAGCTTCTTGCACGCTTAATGGTAAATACTTTTCTGGAGAGGGACCTTATCCATCAACTTATTCCAGGTATTGTTCAATTCTGGAAATTGCTGTTCCCTAGAACATCAGTATTACCTGATGCACAGCACATTTTACTTGATCTCTTTACAAATCCCAACAACTTTGGGTTCTTACTTGCACATCCACAGTGAGACTCAGCAGCAGGTCACAGACATTAAGATTTCGATACCTAGATGTAGCTAACTACATGAGAATGAGCTGTCTAAACTTTGTTACTCTCAATGGAAACCTAACCGAGGCAGCTGACAGACTGCCTGCTGCTCTGAGCTCTTCAAGTCACCCTCAGACAGCAGCCTGCATGAGGAGCTCCAAACTCTACTGAGTTCACCTAATACTCTTCGAGCATCCTGCCTGATGTCCTGCTGAAGCTTGGCAAGTCACGGGTCTCTTCTGTAATGTGTGCAACACCTGTCACCTTTGTGCAGTGCTCCCAGGTGTCCTGTGACACTTGGTACCTACGTTTGGGAAATGAGACAAGAAGTTTATCTTTAGTGACTAGAGTAGGAATTCTAAACTTAGATAATATGTAGATGCTGTCACTGTGGGTTAGAACCAGATGATCTTTTAGGTCCCTTCCAACCCAAATCATTCTGTGATTCTATGCTTTAGGCACTAAAATGCATTAACTTTTTAAAAAAGTATTCTTATGTTATTCATGTAAAACCCATTCAAAAATATTTACATTCTTTAATACTAGAAGCAGAAACAGAATATTGCTTGAGTTTTAACACAGCTGATTAAAAATCTGTGCTTTCTTACCACTCACTGAATTGGCAGCACAGCACCAACTGTACGGTCTTTTAGGGAAGAGTAAGGGCTCTGTATAGTTCAGAGATTTGAAATTCTTCTCTGTCTACAGTGCTTTGAAACTTTCCCTATAAATTCTTGACTGAAACTCTTGGATGCACAGATTTTATTTTGCAAGCAAGACAGTGCAGGCAACATAGGCCAAGTGACTGTAGAAATCTCTCTTTCTCTCAAGGCTGGCAATTCTGATCAAAAGAACCCAACATGTGGCCTTTTGAAAAACTAGCAAAAGATATGAAGTTTCAATACTGATGTGCCATGCATACTCTGAGCTTTAAGAAAGAGCTGAAGCAGTTTTTTGCAACTGAAGGGAAAAAAAAGCTGGTAAGAAAACAAAAAAGGAAAAAAGAAGATTTCTAAGCACCTTGCCCCAAGCGTAAGCTTGTTTAAGATAGATCAGTCTGTGAAACATTCATACTGTTCTCATAGTCTTAACTGGTTGTAACATTTTATGCTTTTATTTGGATGTGCTAGGATGTTTCAGCCTTCAGTAACTTCTGTTCCTTTAGAGCACTGTAGACAGTGTTTTTCTGTTAATCTCCTAGGTATTAAAGCTATGAAGGAATTTGAAATGTCTAAGTGCTGAAAATACTTTCTAACTTGTGCATTTCTCTTGTGTTTTGAGGTATTAGAAAGGATATGACAGATCTTGCATGTTTATAAGGTCTCTCTGTATTAAAAAAACCCCAAAAAACAAAACGTTTACTAATAAATTTGTTGTATCAGATGCAATATTTTGTTACCTCGTGATGCCTCTTTGATGATCTGACACAAGCTCTGCTTGACCAACTTAGTTTTGCTCCAAAAGCCAGATTCAGGCCAGCTGGTTTGGCTGGACAAGATGAGGAGAGTACAGAACTATGCCATTATACTGAAGTGAGGCTGACAGGAACAATTCATCCTTCTGTGGTCTGCACCCACTCCCTTGTGATGCAGAGACCACAACTCTAGAAGCTGGACACCCTCCTGCACACCTACGAGGCGACTTCTGGTATAGCTGGCAGAACAGTGGGACAGACCTTTTCGGAAGGATGGATGAGGAAGGCAATAGGCATGGATAGGAAGAATGGTGGATGCAAGCAAGCCTGACACTAATTATTGCAGTTTTTGACAGTTTTCTTTAGGATTTCTAATGAAATGAGAGTAGGAAAATATACAAGGTATGCAAAGCTTTTATTTTCCTTTTTTCCTCCTCTAATAACTAAAACCATACCATGCGGACTATAAAATCCCACATATGAGAAATGTATCAACCAAGAAATAACACTGAAGGATATAGAAATACACGTAAACTCTTTAAATAATACAAAATAGGTAGCCAAAGTCTCAAGTCCTCACACACTTCAGTTTTGTATCAAATTCTGTTGAAACTAAGCAAAACTGTTCAGAGCTATGTCAGTGTACAGATTTTCCGAGCATTTTCACATTGGACTAACTACTTGTTACGTATATACAGTAAAGAACAAAAGGTATCTAGAGGTCAACCACTGAATTCTCTCTGTATTGTTGAATATAGAGCCTAGTCCATGAACCCAGCATGAATGGTCACATCTAAGACAACTACAATTGGGTGAGTCGCTTCCCATTTACTGCTTCTAAAAATCTCTTGGCCTGATAAGGGGAAAACGAACAGGCTTTCCACAACATGAAACTGCAATTTATCAGAGATAAAATGGCAATTTTCCTCTATGTTCTTGCATTTTCTGTGTCTTCTACAGCTGTAAAACACTAACTAACTCGCAAATGAGAAAAATACCACAGACTGATGTCATGTGAATTATGAGAGCTTCAGCTGATGACAGTCTACTAATAGATAGGCCTCAAAAGAAATAAAGAAAGGAAAGAAGAAAGAAGGACAAATTTAAATAATGACCTGGTTCCATATTCTGCTTAAAATTGGGCTGTAAAGATGTCAATTTAATGAGACAATGGACTTCTTTGCTATGCAGTGTCTGCTCCAATCCTACCTCTATCAGTGGAGCTACATCACCGTAATGCATCACCCCATTTTGGTGACAAAACACAGTGTTTATGCCAGTAATACCGCAAAGAGGAGCATTCTGAAACTGGCAACTCAACAAGACCAGTACTGCAGGACTTAATATGGAAATCTTCTGTCTTTTAGTATCCGCAGTTTCAATTTTGCATTTTGAGGTTTTAAAATTCATTAAACTATTCCTTGCCTTATTCATCTGAGTCATTCTTCAATCTCCTTCCAGCATTCTGTTTCTGATTAATACTTATTAAGTAACAGCAATAATAGAAAAATTACTATCTTGTCCTGTAAAATTTGGCATTTCTAATAACTGTTACTATTTCCACAGCTGAATGTGAACATACAGAATACAATCTTTTAAAATCTCTTTCTAAAGCATATTGTGTTTCTTTTGCATTTTCATTATGACTGTGACCTACTATGTTTTCTCAATAGTTTATTTTAATAAAGCTGATATTTCCTCATGTGTAGTAAACAATAAAGCCAATCTTTCCACTGTAGAAAAAAAATCTATTCTGTAGAAATAATTAGATATATTATTGTGCAATATGCCAAAAAGAAAGGCAAACTGGATAATCCAAACATCTGGTTTTGTTCACAAATGCAGTGTAAAGATCCATAAACCTATCAAGGGTAAATACAGACTGCTTTACATTTAAAAGTCAAATTGACTACCTACAGAAGAGGAGCTCTTTTTTCTTATTAGAATGGTCGGGTTTCAAGGTTCTTAACAATGAGGCTCAGCACATATTTCAGGTGAAACCATGGAAACTGTAAGGAGCCATTTTACTCAAAATAGAAATACCACAAATGACCTTGACATTTAGAAGCTGATGCTGCACATTGTTATTTAGATTGTGAACAATGGGCATATTATCATGTCCTGTGTTCCAAAATTGTTATTGGTCTTGCAAGAAGGAGCATTGGAAAGCTGGAGACTTCTCTTTTATGGGTGCAAGGGGTCCCCTGTGTTGAGGAAGACGTTTAGTGCAGGTAGCAAGGTGTGCAGCTGCAGTGTGAGCTGGAGGTTGAGCTCTGGGTGATGGAAGCCCAGAAAAGAGCCCGTGAACTGCCGACCCTTGGCACAACAAAGGACTCAGGGACCTGTGGCTCAGCCAGGTGAGGGACACTCAGAGATGCGGCAGGAGCGACGACCTCCAGACTCCTGAGCACTTAGACTGTGATGGTATAAAAGACCAAGGTCTCTCCTTGGAGGCACCCATTTCGAGCTATTATTTTGTTATTTCACCACAATTACACTCTTTTATGGATTGAGATGTCTGAAACTCTGCTGTAGGAAACCTGGGGTCGAGATAGTGAGGAAACCTGGTCTGACCGTGTGAGTGTGGGATGTGTAGCTATGAAGGAGCCTTAGTCCCAGCTTAGGTGGTACCAGTACAGCTCCTGGATGGTAAGACACATAAGTTTCCTTAACAAGTCTTTTATGGGCATCTTTTTATGGAGACTAGGTAGAAAAGTTGGAAATATGCAGGAAGACATGACAAATTGTAAATGATGGAGCTTGAGAGAGCAGCACTCTGAGGAAATCACCTGAACCTGAGGACTGTAGTTTTAATTCTCTCTGAAGGCACAACAGGGAAAACTTCTTCCCTGAGGCAGCTGAGTGTAAATAGCTATGTGTAGAGACAGAATTTTTCTACCTTACATGTCTAAACAATACTAAACATTTCAAAATACTGCTGAATTTACAGATTTAATCTTCTCAAGGATTGCTGGACGATGTGATTTCTTAGTCTACAACTCCTGCATAACATTCAAACTGCTACGATCTTCAAACAATTGAAAATTGCAAACATTATTTTTGATTTTTGCTATCAAGTCATTGTTCCAGGAGCCATATTTCTCTTCCTGTTTGAATGAAATGCTTGTTGCTGAAATGTAATTGCTGATCCAAGGCCAAGGAGGGAATGGGGGTGTCAAACTTCTCAGAAGAGGACCTCTCCTAACAGGGCCCTACAGGAACACAGAGATAGAGAGTCAAAGACATTACATAAAGGGGTTTCAGACGCGCATCAGTTCTTTGTTGCTCAGAAGACAATATAACGGGTTAAAGGTGTCAACAACCTGGAGAATAGGTGCGCGGTAAAGGAAATTTTACCACTGAATTTTGTGGGGTCAGGATTTTACCCTTGGCTTCGGACAGCATGTCACCTCTAGGGTGTAGCTAACACGTCAAAAAAGCCCTTGTTGAATTCACCACTGCCCACATCTAATTCACAGAATACAAACCAACACGTCAGTGGGAATTTCTGCTTGTACAGTGAGAAAACAACAGCTAGCACTGGGTACCATATGAGGAGAGAGCAGCTTGGATTGCCTTCTCCAGTGGTTTTATACAGCTGCTTGAATCCACACCCTTTCCTGCAGTTTTTTTTCAGTTCAACTCTTTCCTTTTATTTGTTACTTGTATGACACTAGTCTGTGTATGAGTATGCCTGTGTGCATGCATATGTGCATATACATAATAATAGTGTTTACTAGTATTCCCTTTCATTTTGTGGAGTAATATCTCTTAACAAGATTTTTAACACCTAAAGAAATCTGCTAACACTGCCTTTGCAGCTTTACTTATTTTGTCTTGTCCTTACACTGGAAGCAACTGTTCCTTTAGGTGATGGATAGGAAGCCCATTTTCTGACATTTCAGATCCAGCAATAATAGCTGCAGGGGTAACCATGACAGACTAAAAACATCAGAGTGAAAATCTGGTTTATGAGCTGCATTATAGGCAGGATTTTCTTTTAAAACTATTTATGATTTATTTTACATAGCCATTTTATATGTAAAATCATTTAGTTTCATTCACAACAGGTAATGTTTCATATTGAAACTCAACACACTGAAGCATTTCTTGAACAAACACAAGCTCTGTGGCACCAAAGGGTTCCTGAGGACTAGTAAAGACAATTAGAAACTCAGTGTTTGCTCCTGCTGGCAGTGGCAGAGATGTCTATATGTCATCAAGCCTAGCATGAGAGCCTTGAAGTCACACTCTGCAGTGTGTCCTTGAGCATTGCACAACACTCATGTCTTAATGGTCCCTACAGACATCTCATAATAACATAAAAATTAATACAAGGCATTTTTTTGCAAGTAAGAAAATGAAAGGTCACCATCTGGGTGAAAGCAGAGCTGTAGTGTCTTGATTTGGCTGAGAGGACTTGTGCTCAGAGGCAAACTTGGGTCAACAGCCTTCATATACTGCTTGGTCCCTAAGTTTTTTGCAAGTTGTATTATTGGTCAAATATATAACAGAGAAAATAACATGTACTTAGTATCCAGGCCAGGATTGTATTGCCAGCCAGGGTGAGTGGAGAAAGGGAGCAGATAAAGCCTCCTCCCTTCACAATTGCGTGGAAACTATATTTGCAGAAGGGCTGAGGTCTGGAAATTCCTCATTATTTCAGATGGTATTTCTAATTAAAATCTTCCATCTTCTTGCTAGGATTTAACCTGCTAGCTAAAGGTAAAGTTAGAATAGATCTTCCCCAAAATATCAGGACAATAAATATTTTACAAGTGTCTGTGACCCTAAGCTGAAGAGCTGCACAGGCTGGTGTCTCAAATTATCATTTAAAGAAGCACTGGAACAGTCACCTTCCTCTTCTTGACAGCAATGAGAGAGCTGGATAACATTTGGAGTAAGCAGTGGAATCGGCAGTATGACACTGAGGGCAGGAAATTCACTGGGGAAAAAGTGGGGCTAGCATGCTTTTCCCTTTTTGAAAAGGTATCCTTTCAGCTCAATGCATGTCCACCTGTCCCTTGTGGGGAACACGAAAAATCCCTATCTCCATGGTGCGCAGGACCTTCAGATCAAGTCACCACATCTCTGCTGTGGTGCCTCCCACTTCAGCTCCAGTGCAACAAGGTTCCCCAGTCCCTGCCCAAGCGATGAGCACTGGATTAAAATCTGTGTTTACCCTCAGTGACAGCTAAGTGGCTGATCTCAGTCCTATGGGTAGAACAAACCCAACAGTATTTTCTTGAACCACAGGGTATCACCTTTTCCTTTAACTCAGAAGAGAATTTGGGCCACACAGATCAGAGCTCAGGGCAATAGTAGGGTAGTCTTTAACATGGAATGGGAGGCTGCAATAGTTTAAATTTACTGGTGGATTTCATAAATAAGCCTCCATGACTGCCATGCCTAAAAGCTTTCTTGGGTCAGCAGCTTCAGAGGCTACTGCTTGTTGAAATGAGCCTTCAGAGTGCCCACATTAAAAACATGTTTTTGAGGATAAAAGGTGAATAATGCTTCAGCATATGGTTCCTCTTAAAGCATTTCCTTTGGTTCTTTTTTCAGCCTTATAATAATAAACACATAACTTCAGAATAATTTTGCACGCATTCCTCTAAGAGATCTGCTTGTTTTATTTGTATAGGGACCCTAAGGCTATAAAATATTCCTTACTGGGCAAATCATACTTCCTAAAAACCAACAAAACTCTTCTCTCATATCTGGCCTAAATTCGTTTTGAATATTGGTACCTATTTTCCAGCTGCTTTCCTGGCTAGCTTTTTGTAACTCTTTTTACGCTGTATTGCTTCAGACCAGGTAATTGTAAATAGCTCGCTACATTCCTTTCTGGTTTTCATATTTTAGGTAGAGAATTTAGTCTAAGTGTGGGGGTGCACAGTAGCCTAAGGACTTTGAAATGGCTTTACCATTCCAGAGGTAGGTAGCAGAAGTCTTATGGACTTATCTCAGAGTATTATTCTCCTCATTTCATCCGTTTTCTCCCTTTTCAGGTCTACTGAAACAGGAAGCAGCTAGTTTCTGTACTGGCAATTGAAGAATGTTTTTAATATTCTCAGATTTACTGAACTGATTAAATCACATTTTAGATGCCAGTGTTTCATCAGTCTATTCTCATCACCCCTTCTTGCATTACTCTTATTTTGTGCTACCTTTCTCTATATTCATCAATGTTCAATTACTTTATTGCTACTTACTAATTAAACTTGCTCATGATTTTATTTAAAGATATTGATTCTGAATGGCATGCACTTTGCCTGGACAAATGCTCTTTCTCTTCGTGTGAAGGCAGAAGTGCTGATTCTAGGTGGCACATTGCTGATTCCCATCTGAGGTGACTTGCTGGGTGACACCTTGGAGCACCAATTCGGACACTCGCAGGGGCCAGGAAAATGTCTTTGATGTGTCCACCTCTAGACACACAGTAGATTTATTTAGAAGCTGGCAATGGAATTGATGTTTTCTTGTTCGCTGTTTAATGGTGCATTATAGATTTTGTGGGTTTTTTGTTGTTTTGTACTAAACTCCCTACATTTTGCAGTTACTGATGTTTGTGGTCAGGCCACACTGTGCCCCACAGTAGACTAAAAGCCTACCATGTCCTGGTGACTGGCCTTGGGGGATGATGACCCAGGAATTCCCAGATATACTTATGTTCCTGTGTACTGGCTTTTGGGGAGGATATTTTTACTCACTGGCATTCTTCCATGTTTCTTCTATTGTGGCACTGCTATTTTGTGATTTTGCCAGTGTGTTTACCCTGAGAGAAGCTAATGATCAGGTGGCGGGAAAAAAACAATGAGCAAATGTTCTATTCTAATACAGAATTTTGAATTTGCATATGAGCAAAGAATTCAAGCATTCAAGCAGTTATTTCCAAGTATTTTCACTTTGTCACTTAACATTTAAAACTAGCACATGTAAAAGCATACAAGCTGAGAGAGAAGAATAATGTTTAAGGCTGGTTAATGTCATAATGCATATATTAGCCAAACATAAATGCACTAGCTTATAAATAAATACAGAACTCTTGCCAAAGGGCTGCTGAAAGGTGACATTGAAATAAAGCGGCAGATGCTGAGAAATGAGATCTTTGTGAATGAGTGAGAGAGAAGTCTGATTTAGTCTTTGTTCATGGCTTTGATCCTGGGTTCAAACAATGCTTTCACAGTTTTGGATAAATGTTTATATCCTTTTAAAAGCAGATGTAGTAGAGGGACTGGGACTTTCAGGGAAAAGATGTGAACACAAAGAGTGAAATTACATATAAAGGCACAGCACAACTCTCTTCTTCCTCTTCCATGTAAATTGTCTGAGTATCTCATGTTTCCTTAATGCCTGATACTGCTGTGGCAGTAGGAAAAAAAAGGCTTAAAACCAGAGGTATAGAGCTTAGGAAACAATTACAGGAACCAAACATGTCTTTGCATATATCATATCTCATCTTATTGCCGCTAGGCTACCATGGCCCTGTATACATTCCTAACAAAGTATCCTGGTGTTCAATAATCTGGTATGTCTTGCTTGTAAATAACTTGGAAAAAAAGATATCTTTGATGATTAGCTGGTGGATTATCTGCCTTCAGATGTTTCTTGCTTGGGGCTAGAGTCCAGCACTTGGAGCACTGTGCTGCAGAATGAGCGGTGGCTCAAAGCTGCCCAGAGCCTGTGGTGCTTGAGTGAGGGGGTCCAGCCTGGCTGGCTCCAGAGGGGAGGAAAGGGCTGGCTCCTCTCCTTCGCTGGATGAAGCCCTCATAGCTTTCCTCAGACCTGAGATACTGCCCAGATAAAGGTCCTGTGCTGATTCTGAAAGCTTCCTGCATCACCCCCCTTACCTCTGCCCCACCAGACAAATTCCTAGCACAGTCTGACATGTTGCAAGATTGGGAATTAGAGCCTCTTCTTGCCCCTGCCTTCTATTCTGTTACATGGCATTTATCAATATGATCTCAAGACATTAATGGTATGTATAAAAACAAAACATGTTTTAGCTTCTCCTCGTGTCTTTTATGCTTTGTATTTTTTAAATCTTATTTTATTCTTTACACTCCTTATGCATAAAACCTGAAACTTACTACATTTCAGTTTATTTTTCAGAGTAAGAGGTTTTCTGTGTGTGCTTGCATAGGAGACAGATATAAATAACTGAGAGTCAGCCCCACTTTTAAGATGCTTGCCTAGCTTTTTTAGACACACTTAAACACTGGGCTTTTGCTTGAGAAGGAAAGCCTAATTTTGAACACAACTGTTAAAATTATCTCAAGCAGATTCACTGTAACTTCCTGAGACTTGGCATCTTCTAAAATAAAACGGTAAGCCCTATAAAACCATCACTATGACTAATATAGGTGGCATGGGCTTTATCTTGCTGCTAGGCACTCAAAGGAGAGCCCATGTTATTGGCATGGTGCTGGACTCAGCCCCGCAATGAGCAAGGCATGTCAGAGCCTTCCCTTCGCAGGTGTCCTTACCACCTGCTGCTTCTGACTGGGGCCCCACCCCGACATAAGCTGCTTCACCAGCTCTCCATGCCTGATGATCCCTGGGTGGCCAACTGAATCCATCGCTCCAGCTGCCCTGGCCTCACTGTGCATCCCGGGGCACGGGGCTGATGGGAGTGCATAGCAGAGGCAGACTATAAGGGAGAAGAGTGACTTCAGTGAGGAAAGGTAGTCCTTTCTTCTCTGACATGAACAGTGTTTATACTGATGGCTGCCACCTCTATGTTCAACCAGTATTTCTGAGATTTTCTCTTTTTGTCCTTTCTCTTTCTGCTATTGCTTTGCACCTCCTTAGCATTGATGGTTTCTTTATTTCATTCATGAGACTGTAGCTAGTTCTTCTCTGGAGACTGACAAACATTAATGTAGATGTCTCCCAACAGTATCTGACTGCTGTTAAGCTCATTTCTTGTACTAAACGAGCTCTTTAGTTTAGGATCTGCTGTTACAAGTGTTCTCTCTGACATCTGAAATAAAAATAATGAGCTGTTCTCTCCTAGCAGTGAGCTGCCCTCGGGAGTTCATTAGGACACTAGCTTGGTGATGGTCCCTCAGGAGTGACACTTCTTGTCCTTTTGCTTTGTGCTTCCCAATGCTCACGCTCCAGGAGAATCTAAAGTCCATTAGCGTCGTATTGCACACGCTGTTTTGCTTATTCCTTTACTAATATTGGGCCGGGAATGAAGAGCAGATGTTGCCCAAAAATGGCAGCAGTGTGAGGGAAAAGGGGAAAGAAGACAAGTGTGTTGATTTATTGCATTTGTGACATTTCGCCAAGTGGAAAACCTGGCTGGAAATGTGAAACACTGAAGGAAAAGCAGAGCCAACAACTCATGCCACCCTTCAGCTGAGTTTTTTTGTCTCTTTGTGGTCTGAAATAGACTAGACCTCTTGGGCATCACCAGCTTTCTGAACTATCAAGGACATGTAAAGCCTCAAAACTGTCACCAACTAAACTAGGACCTTAAAAATATGGTGCCTTGGTAGCTCTAGTACCTTCTCTTTCGAAACTGATCAGCTCATGAGACCAAACTGTGAGTTAAGGTCCTGTCCCTCACAGAACAGCAGCTGAGAGCGCTGTGTGAGTGCTCACCACTGCAGCAGGGCAGCCCACTAGTGAAGGAGTCAGCTGGGAACCTACGAACTCTTAAGATGAAGGTTAGTGCCTTTCACTAGTCCTGACTTTAAGTCTTTCATTAAAATAGATAAATCAAAATAGGATGTCAGCCCATGTACTTAATCTAGCAAAATGGGAGCTATGTTCTTTTGCAGTTCTAGCCATAAACAGGCTGGTCTGCAACACCAATTGATTTCTTTGTGCTTGAGAGATATTGTGAATTTTAAATTCACTGTGGTAAAACTTTAAAAAGAGAAATTTTGCATAATAAGTTTTATACAACTGTATTTTATTGCGAAGTTTGGTACCATTGTTGCACCTTCTGTAATCAACCTGTCAAGTGAAGAGAGTAATATTGATTTCCCATTCATCACTTGGTGCTGGATGCTCATATCCACTGCAGCCAACCCATTATTTAAGTAAACAGACCCAAAAGTAAGCAGGGAAGTCAAACATTTCAGAACCTGTAGTCAGGTGGAGTAACTTCCCAAAACAAACATCTTCACATAGTCCTAAGAACAAGTTTCTGTCTTGACAGGTTTGCCACTGTGGAAAGAATTGAAATTGTACCTGTTTGCAGGCTGAACTACTTGAAAATGCTGTGAAAGCTGGGAATGCTGTGCCCTTATATTCTCCCATGGGATTGGAGAATGCTTTTGTGTATTTATTGTTATTCTGCAATCTCACAAAACTTATTGTTGGTTTTATACAACAATGGCTAGGAATCCTAGTCATAGAACAACATCTCAAAGCTGATGTAAAAATCACAGGATTATTTAGGTTGGTAAGGACCTTTAAGATCATTGAGTCCAACTGTTACCTCAGCACTGTCAAGTCCACCATGAAACCACGTCCCAAAGTGCCACATCTATATGTCTTTTAAATACCTCCAAGATTGGTGACTCCGCCAATTTCCTGAGCAGTCTTTTTCAATCCTTTTGGTGAAGAAATTTTTCATGATATCCAATCTAAACCTTCCCTGGTGCAACTTGAGGCCATTTTCTCTCATCCTATCACTTGTTACTCAGGAGAAGAGACTGACCCCCACCCAGCTACAACCTCTTTTCGTGTAGTCGTAGAGAGTGGTAAGGTCTCCCCTCAGCCTCCTTTTCTCCAGGCTGAACAATCCCAGCTCTCTCAGCCACTCCTTATGAGACTTGTGCTCCAGACCCTTCCCCAGCTCTGTTGCTCTTCTCTGGACACGCTCCAGCACCTCAACGTCATTCTTGCAGTGAGGGCCCAAAACGGAACACAGCACTCAAGGTGCAGCCTCACCAGTGCCAAGTACAGGAGGACAATCACTGCCCTGCTCCTGCTGGCCACACTATTGCTGATACAAGCCAGGATGCCATGGGCCTTCTTGGCCACCTGGGCACACACTGGCTCATGTTCAACTGGCTGTTGACCAGCACCCCCAGATCCTTTTCTGCCAGGCAGCTTTCCAGCCACTCTTCTCCAAGCCTGTAGTGCTGCGCAGGGTTGTTGTGAACCAGGGACAGAAGCCAGCACTGAGGTGCCATACATATGATCCATTAGACTTACAAATTGCAGTTACTGATTCATGTACTAGTTCAACTGCAAAGGAGTGACTGAAGGGATACTGCCTATCAGATGAATTACATGTATGTCCTCAGGGATGGCTGAGTTAGATGATGGAATTGAATTAAGAACTTGTTCTCGTTGAAATGGGTTATACTCTTTCCTCTATCCCCATGGACCTCCGCTTTTTTCACCTTTATATTTTTTTTTCAAGTTCTTGTGCTCCCATCCTTGGTGAAGTGATTCAGCTCATAAAACCAGCAAAACACTTTTCTTTCCCCTTGGATTGGTTTCCTGCTGCCTCAGTGAGTTTATTCAGCTTACTGTGCACTGAGGTGAGTGCCAGAGCTGCAGTGATGGAAGCTGTGGCCATGGGAAGCTCACAGTGGAAGAGGCGGGAGAGAGGAGCTGCAGCGATAACAACTAGCTGTGGGATAATGAAATAAAAGAAACTGTCATAAGGGCCTTATGACATTAGGATAAGTCATTAGGATGAGTTTTTCAAGAATCCTTCAAAACTTACCTGAATCAAAGGGAATACTAAAACTACAGGCCTAGACAAGCACTAAACTTGGGACACCTTCTTAACAAGAAAAATGTGGTTGAAAACCAAACTAAAAAAAAAATATTGTTTTGGCCGTGTTGAGTTTAAACAGTTGGAGTGTTAAGTGAGTACAAAGAGGTATCAAAATATCTCTTGATAATAGCTTTATAAAATTTGAATATGGTATCTTTTATGATATGAAACGATCTTATTGATCCAGACTATAAATAACTAAAAAAAAAAAGCAGTGAGTCAGTCTTAAATTTTTTTTTTAAAGGAGGGGAAACAAATAAATGGTAAATCTTCCATGCTGCCAGAAGAGCACTAACTATTCAGCAACGTGTAGGATATTATAATTCTTTGGTATATTCCTTGGCATTATTTTATGGAAAAAAAGACGAATACCTCAATAGTTCACACTCTATCAAGCCACAACAAATAATTTGTAGGACTATTTAGCCTTATCCTGGTACTAGGGCTTTAAATACAGTGACTTGAAAGAAAAACATACCAGTGCAATTCAAGACACTAAACTAACATAAAAAAGGGGATTAGGAGGAAACTCTATGAGGAGTAAACTCCAAACTACTTTTCCCATATTTCGCATGTGCTTCCCAGCTTCGGAGATGGTTTGCACTGGAGGCAAGACCCTGGAGAAAAAGGATCATCAGGTGGTCTACTTTCCTTAAAATAAAAAAAAGATTAAAAATCATCCCTTGGTTCTTCTCACTTTCAAGCAGACGATGTAATTGACGTCCCGTCTTCCGAACATTTCCGCCTTTTACACAAGGCGATGCAACACCATCCTAAGCATCCTAAACGCTGGCCGGGGCTGCCAACCGTGGCGCTCCGCGGACTTTCTCAGCCACGAGCGCCGAGTTGCAGCCCTCAGCAGCTCCACGGGTGAGCGAGGGCACGGACCGGGCAGACCCTAAGGCGTGCCCCGCCGCCGGGCTCACCGTCCCGCGGGGGCTCCGGCCTCTCTGGCGAGGGGTGTAGCCGGGTAACCGCGGGCCGGCGCGGAGGCGAGGGCAGGTCGGAGGGCACGCCGGTGTCCAGCGGCATCGCCCGGCCCGGCGGCTGCGGCGGGCGCGCCTGCGCTCCGGCGCCCGGGGAGGCGGAGGCGGCCGAGGGGGACCTGGCTTTGGGTGGCAGGCGGGGCGGGNGGTTTCTCCTCGCGGCAGCCGGGAGGAGAGCCCGGTGCGCCCGCCGGCCGCGCCGCCCACCCTCTGGGGGTGGGGGAGATCCGCCGCCGGGGCGCGGTTGCCCGGGTGCCGTTGCCTCCCCCGCCCACCCCTCCGCGGGGCCGCAGCGAGCAGGAGGCGGCGGGGAGACAAAAGCGGACAAAGGAGGCAAAAGGCGCGTTCCGCTGCCGGGGTAGGGATGTCTGGGCACCGCTCTGCGCCCGGCGGTCCCGGGTGTCCGCGGTCCCGGGGGCACCCGAACGAGCTGGGGCGGCGAGGTCGGCCCCGGGGTGCCCAGTCCTGAGGTGCCCGCCGCCGCCGCTGCCCGGCTTCTGCTTTGTTCCCCTTCACTCCGCCTGCCGCCGCTCCCCGGTCCGCCGAGTTGTAGCGGAGTATTTATTTCAGAGCATTTATTTTTAGGCTGGAAAATAAAAGGCTTGGCACGGCGACCTTTGGCTGCCGCATCCGGCGCCAAATAAAAGGGTCGCGCTCTGGCCGAGGCCACCCCAGTTCTTATGTAAATCCATGTGCTGTCCCTAAGGACGGGCGGTCCCCGGGGCGCTGCCGTGATCCAGCCCCCACGGGGACGGAGGCGCTCCCCGGAGCTCAGCGCAGACCGCGGGGTCGGGCGGGCAAAGGCCGGAGAGGCGGGGAGGGACGG